>JADFUC010001275.1:0-184741 GCA_019722365.1 Lithospermum erythrorhizon | reverse complement strand
AATGCATTGCTCCACACCGGGTAACATCAACATGCACATCCGTCAAACACAAGAAATACCACCGTGAAAACCACTCATTCTAGAGGTACACGGTGACGCCCGAGAAAGTCCCCGAAAACTGGCCGAATGCATTTGCATCAAATTGCTCGTCTCCGGGCGCGCTGGCTGAAGTTCCTCCGAATCCTCTGTCGGTACGGGCTCGTGAAACAAATACATCAGACTTCTCCTCTCTTTCTTCACCTCTAGATTCTCGCTATGTCCTCTCTCCACCGCAGTCGCATTCCTTAACCGGGTGAAAATCGTGTAAGTAAACAAGGACAGTCTCTCACGAATCAGAGGTCTCACTTGACAAAAACCTCGATCCTCCTCCAGAGTCTCAAATGGGTACACTCCCGTAATCAAACAGCACAAGTCGCTAAACCTCTCTTCATACCCATCAACTGGCCCACTTTCCCCGTTGCATCCGGATCAACCTCCATCGCATAAGAAGGCGAGTCTCCAAACGTAAATTTTGGTTTAAAGAGTTCCCCTAATCGGCCCTACGCGACGGGTATCTTCTCCCCTAGCCACTAAATCTTTGCGGACATGGTTCCACCAACTCCTAGCTCCTCCCGACAACCGGTACACCGCGAACTCTGACCTTCAATCCCATCCCCCAAACCCATCTGCTCAAACTCATTCTCTAATGCCTCCAAGAATACGTAAACTCGTGTGCCCTCTTCAGAAACTCTCTAGCAATTTGGTCTCGACCACTTCCTGAGCCACCGCTGGCCTGCATTGTGGCCCGTGACCACTCCCACCGCTGGTCGGGTACTGGGGTGGCCTCGCACTACTCCCACGCCTCTCCAAAATCTCTCATACTCGACTCCGGGAAATGCACATCCTCCCGGGGACCCTTGGGCTGGGTTCACCGGCCTCACCACGCCCCTTCCTCTAAAGACCAAGAGCTTCCTACTTTAGCGCCTCTAGTCTAACACGGGCTCTTCCAAAGATCACCCTACAACCGAAGTAGTCTCAAATTCTCTACTCTACACCTCTACTCCCTGGGGCTGGTCCATGATTCGACCACAAGACCAACTCTATGGGCATCCCCGCATACCTACTGAAAGAAGATAAAACAAGTTAGACTCATAAACACTCATGACACAAAATTTTACAAAACTTTAGACGTAGGCACATACCAATAACCCGCTAGAAACCGCGCCCGATATCATAATTGGGGACCCACCCGCCGAGTCGCACGCCCCTCGAGGTTGGAGTCGCGACAACCTCAGATATCCGAAGTCACCACGACGGTTGATACAAAATCACCTGCTTGATAACCACAAAACCCGATAGTCTGGAGCAAAAATGAAATAGTTTCGAAAATTCAAAATGTTTTAATACGGAGTTTAACCATCATGCACGCCTAATCCAAAAACCAAAGTGTAAAACTCCACTACATACCAAGGTCCCAAAAATACTCCACAAATAGTTTACAATTCTTCAACATCCAAAACAAAATATGAAAACCGAGCACATAAAACCGAGATTCAACAATTCGCCTCTCACCTGTAAAGTCAACGGAAACTCACCTAACCTTGCCGCTTCAATGGCACCCGTTAACTGAGGCGAAGGGTACCGATACTAATAAAACGACCACCCTGATGGTAACTTATCCACATCCGGAATTTATAGACACAATAAAGATATATAGACGTGAAATGTAATAAGTATATATATATGTACGATAAAAGAATAAATTAATTATCCATAAAGATCATAACACAAAATGGTCATCATCAACATACATACATTTCCTTGAGGACTCAACTTACGTTAACCTACATGTTATACCCAGAGGTCTCATATCACATAATCAAAACAAGAAACAACATAAATTTAACACAACGCTTATACTGGCCAAATATAATAACTTCCAAAATAAAACCATAACAATATCACATATAATATTCCATCCTTTTCACGGCAGGCTCACCCTTCAAATACCCAACAACATCATATCCTTTTCCCGGCAGGCTCACCCTTTGAACACCCAACATCATCATATCCTTTTCCCGTGCCTACCCTCTCAACACTCCATATCATCCTAAACATACTCAACTCAACCATTTCATAATTCAAACACATCAAACATACACATCACCAACATACACAACCCGAACAATTATCACCACAACTACAACAAATCTAAGATAGAACAACCAGCAACAACCACACAATCATCTCAAGATAAAGACTCCACACAATATACTCAACACAAAATATCATATAACTACTACTATAATGCATCTAACACAACCACCATACAACTCAACATTTCACAATTTCCACAACTATATCACAGCGCATAAGTTCATAAATACGTATACATAGTCACAACCACCCCATCGTGATAATTTCACTCAAACATAAATATGTAATCAAACGAAATGAGCAACTCTCTACCTTGGCTAGAATCCACCACGCTGCTAGTCAATCGATTCAAGAAGCTTTTCCCGTGTTCCGAAGTCTAAACAGAATAATCGAAAATACACTTCATTACAAATTTTGTTGTAAATTATCTTTTAGCAACCTTTAATACCCATTAGTCCGTTTAAGTGAAATATTATTAGTTAAACTTCAACGATAAACTAAACGACAAAGTTCCAACTAAATCCTAAATCTTAAACTTTTGGCCCTCACACTAACCCAAATACTAACACCTTAAACAATTCCAAACAATCCGAATTATTAGCTTTCCCAACTAATTAATTCATATTAATAACCTCCTAATCAAAAACCCAACTTCTACTCAAAAACTAATAAAACTAATTTCATCATAAACTCATCCAACAACTTTTAAACCACAATTTTACCTCTAAACAATTATAATAAACGTCCAAAACATAATTATATTTCTCATTTTAACATACTGAATTAAGTCCCGAAGTCAACCTAAAAAGTCAACCCAACTTTTCCAACACTTTTCACCCCTAAAATCGATTATTATAATCTTCTATACTATAATTTCGGCTCTGCATAATAATTACATACCATAACTCCAAAATCAAGTCAAACTAAAATTCTAAAAGTCAACGTCTCCTAAACTTCCGAAATTTCACATCCAACACGGAATTTCAACTCAAGAACAACTAATTTGAAGCCCAAGAATCAATTTGAAACAAATAAAAACCTAAACCAAAAAAGGAAAAAGTCAACATGGTCGAAACTCAAGAAATACCCAAAAAGTTTCGGCGTTTTTTACCTTGAATCGAAGAGGATGATGAGGGGAAGCTCTCCAAAATGAGGCCCAAAGCCAGAGACGGAGGAGAAATCAAGAAAAAATTCGCGCGGGGGGAAACGTTCGCCGATCATGGTAAGGAAGAAGCATGGGGTTTGTGTTTTTGGTTCGGGGACTCGTTGGTTTATGTGGTGCGGTTGGCCCAATAGCTTAAGTGGCGAAACCCTAACGCTTTTAATTCAATCGATACCTCTCGCTTTAACTTATCTCGACAACTAACTTCCAAAACATTAACATTTATCGATACAAAATATAAAAGTGGTTTCCAAATTTTAATAGTAAATCAATTTTAATAATCTCACATTTTAAATTATTAATTAACGCAGTCGTTACGGGTTTTACATCTTTCCCAACATCTTTTGGCATATCTTTTATCTCCAATAAATTTCCAACATATCCAACTTCAATTCTTATATTCAACCCGACTTACTAATCGCTACCAAACTTATGTCAGCTCGTAACAACGAATCCGATTCATCTCGATCTTCCCCTAAGGGTTCTCACACGTAGCTAAACGAAAATCTGTGGCATCCTCACAACAATCCAAAGAAGGTTCGCATCTACACATTCAAATATCGACAACTCCTCCACCATCTTAGACCTAGACACATAACCACAGACCACGTAAAAACCCAAAACCCAGGATCCGACATTTAAAATTATAACGACCCGCCTGTGCAGCTCCCAGGTCGGGATCGCCATCAACTCGAACACTGCAGAGTCACCAATCAATGGATATTAACATAAAAAACTTTCTTTGATATTAATAAACACTTTTGTCCATCGGGGCGTAACCAACAACAAAGAAAATGCACTCATAACCACTCATACATCAAAGCTTGAATTAATATGACCAAACATCATAAATTACATAATCCCTATAATACATCATAGTAATAGTACGGACTAAGCACGAATCCTCAAAAAGACAACATAAGTTTTGAAACTCGATAAGAGAAAATAATAGACGGCGATCGCTGAGATTTATACCACTATCGCTTCACTCTACGATCTTATTCACCAACTTGTCAACGCAGCCTTCAACCTCGAAGAATCAACTCCTAACAACTCCAGTACGAAACACCCGCCCATAGAGAAAAGTGATGTTTCTGCTTAGTGAATAAATATCGCACGGGTGGTAACCAACCACACATACATGCACATGTATAAAGGCATATATAATTATAGACATAATTTAAATCATAAATACGCATAATAATATAAGGTCAAACGCATCAACGTATGTATCAAATACACAACTTATGAATCAACATAGAAGTTCCCATGAATACAGTAAAACAATCAACCACACTTATAAGACAATATCAACATAATACTAACATCCCATCATAAATACTACTCGGTGCCATTAAAATTAAATAATGCCAAGATATAAAGTAAATATATATATATATATATATATATATATATATATATATACTTCTACCTTCTACCTCAGAGGGAGCCTCAAGTGGCTCGTCTTCTAGCATGTTTTATTCATCAAGACTCAATATAATTAAGCATTATCTACCTCATTTGTAGCCTAGCTATCGTGTTAATATCAATCAGATCTCAGAGTTTCAGGCTAGCTAGAACATTGTGATAAAGAAACATTACTATACAATATCCACAAACCATCAATAAATCTCCACATCATATATATATCTCATAATGCAACTCATCAACCCATACTTAATCATGTCATATACAATTTCATTATCAAGCACCCTATATACAATATAAATAACTATTTACCACAACTCTACTAAGGATACAATATAGATAACTAGCATACACCTAATTTATTCCAAAGCTCCTAATCCTCGCCGACACTCCTACCTGTGAGCAGACAATAGAATATTAATCCTTTCGCTTTTATATTATCCCTCTTTACTTCTTTAATTCCCAAATAAATTAATAATAAAAATGAAACAACCCCGATATAATTAATATGCAGCTTAAAATATATTTTAGGAGCCAAACGCTTTCTCGCCAAAATATTTTATACAATACAAATCAATTTTTCTCCATTTAAATATATTTCTATTCATTTAGCACCCAAAAATCAAAATAAATAGTTAAAACCATTTTTAAAACTACTAAATTTAAGTATGAAGCCTTATATACAATTTTCAAAGATACTGAAAAATTATCAATTTCATTTTGCAAGCTCCAATTCATCTCCTTTTGATTCAAAAATATATTTTAGTAATTAAATCAACAAAAATAGTACACAAATTAAAATCACTCCAAATTTTTTGTGCAACATGCACGGTGTAGTAGGGGAGATGTGGGTTCAATTGTTTTAATTTTCTCAAAAGTTGAGTATTTATTTTGTATTTTATATATATTCTAACCCTTTATCTTCCAAAAATCATAATAAATACAAAACGACTTCAAAATAAAAACTTTATTTCATGGGTCAACTCCAAATGTCAAAGATTCTTCAAAAACCAAATATTATTAAATGGGAAGATTTTTTAATATTTATTCTTCATATTTTCTTCAAAAGTCAAACTAGATCTAAAAAATAGTAACCAAAACCGAATCTCCATTATCTTCGAATGTTATGATCAAGATATTCAAAAAATGATCCTTAACTGGTTATACTTGTATGTTCAAAAGATTTTAACTTTTCCAACTTTTAAAATAAAAAGTCAATATAATCACATAATTAGTCAACTTTAACTCAAATAAATAGATTTCAAGAATCAAAAACAAGATCTTAGATGTTTAAAGGTTGACGAAGGATCCTCAAGCTCGATTGGAAACAAAAATGGAGACGGGAGAGTAATTTAACCATACGGCGGGAGCGAGGAATGGTTTTTTTCTTTTCTTCATCCTTTCTTCTCTTTGTAATAGAAAAATGCAAGACTTAATGACAAAGAGGTATTTGATATTTTGTACAAACTCCCAACTTGCACTTAGTTTTCATGAAACTACTTAAAATTTCTAGAAGTTTGCCTTTTTTTCTGTTTTTCTTTAAAAATTAAGTATAAAGATGGTATATAATATTATCATGAAATAAAATACTACACTCCATAATTTAATTCGGGTTACTACTCACAGTAAATCTCAACTCGGATTAGCAACACAAACTCCAAAATTATTTATACTACCATCGAATTATATTACTAATTAACCGGTATAATATTATTTTAATACTTTCTCCGAAATTTTTAATATCACCCACGTGTCACATCACCGAGAAACTACGATAATATAAGATTATATTTCAACGGGACTGGTTATTTCAATTAAATAGTTAGTTGATCTTGTTAGTAACTTGTTAGTTACTTATTAATGAATTGTTAGTTACTTACGAATGAGTTAATTAAATCAATCAAGTCATTAGTTAAATTAACGTGAGCTATCGTGTTAATTGAGAGCCTATATATAGCGGTAGACTTATTAGGTTTTATCATAACAATCAAAATCTAACCCTAGTTCACAAAACCACACAACCTCCTCCCTCTCCTTGGAGCCGTAAACTCAAGTGCAAAACTTGAGATATTTTTCTTTGATTCTTCCATCCAATCTCCCCCGCTTGTTTCTAAAGAGATCCAAGTATCGATTCATCCACCCCGCGTGGATCAACAAGAGGCATTGCCATATTATGGTGCTAGTAGATTGGAGTTCAAAGGAAGCTTCATGAAAGTTGTTGGCAATTGTATTTCTCTGCGTTGTAAGTACTTTTGTATTCATATTGTATTATATGTTGTAAGTTAATTCATGTTATATCATAGAAATTCCTTCACTGATTCCCTTCATAATGGTTTGATCACTAGAATTGTTCACACAACATGCTACTTTGTTGAAGACAACCTTCATATCATTGTCACAGCTTGACTAATAATCGAGCAAGATTTGTCATGGAGATCTTCAACTAAGAACTCCATCTTCTAACTGTAGCCCTCTATGGAGATCTTGATGCGAATGTGCAACATAGTTGCTGACTTTGGTATTACTCACATCCTCCTCATTAGAGTCATCATCACATAGAACGCGTAGTAGCTTGATCGCTTTCTCTTGACTTAATCGGGGACATTCTAAATTGAATACCAAAAGTTCTCTATATTTTCTTACATCAGATCCCCTTTCTTTCATTTTGTTGATTCGTTTTTATAAGTAAGAGATATATTGCTAATAATGTGATCCATCACATAATTATTTGACATACAAGTTTTGTAATCTTGAAGAAACGACATCATAAAACAAAAGAGATACTAGTCTTATTATAATTTTTTCTATTGCAAAAATCATATGTCGAAGTAGCATTTGATGGTCTTCAAGAAACTTTCTCCAAACTTGTGTTCCTGTGATACTATCAGCATTTCTACTCAATACATGCGATAAAACCAAATCGGTGAATAAAGTAATATTTGTTGGTTTTTTTGGTTCCAACAAAATAAGGCCAGTGAGAATAATTTATGTAATTATAATTTTGGGGTTTGCTATAAAATCTCTAGAGTTTTCTTTGTGTAGGAGATGCTCTATACAATGAAAAAGTAAGATGTGATTATGTATTTTTCCATGTAGTAGCCATTTTTTTGGATTTGTAGGATGCATTCCAAAAATAAGTTGGTAATTATTTTGAGATTTTAGTAATTGGTTGATTAAGTATGGCATTTTTGTTGTCATTTTTGTTTTATTGTTGGTGGTTGTGATTCTTGTAGGATGCTTATGTTGTAATTGTGTTTGGTGTAGTTGTTGTTTTTGTTTTGAAGTATAGCTTTGAACAAACGTTGAAACATTGCATTCCTCATAGCGACAAGTTGACCAAGATTGATTGTGCTCTTGTTGAATTTGATTTCATTCCTGGAATCTAAATACTTAAAAAAGAGCTAACAAGAAATAATAGATCATTCATAATAGAATCATGTGTCTTCCAAGGAAGTGAAATCCAAGGAGAAATTTTTTGATAAAAATTACTTCAAGAGAGATCAAAGGTGGAAGGCCACAAATATTTTTAAAATTGGCAACAGCTGAAGAGGTGAAAATTACCCTCATGGTCTTTACCATAGAAGCAGGATGTTGTATCAATAGCAAGTTTTGTACTTTTAGAAATGTTAACAGTTAAAGGCAAGCGATTCAATAGAAGTTTCCAAAGAAAGATTTTGATATTATGGGGGAGAGGTAACTTCCAAAAAATTTTCTATGTCTTAGAAGTAATAAAAGAACAAGATTTTAGTTTTATGCTTTTAGAAGCAAAGTAGTTATTATTTTTTTGTAAATAAGTTTTGTTGTAGGAGCTTTATTATCAATGGTGGGAAAATCCGGGGTGGAGGAGGCTTTTATACGAAGTATCCATTTTACAATAAATGGAGGAAAGAGATATTTAATAAGTCTTAACATTCCAATTATAATGGCAATCTAATAAATGAGAAACTAGAAAAGGTTGGGCAGGGTTAACATTATATTTTTAAAAGAAGAGAGATTTTTAAAATAAGGGTATGGTAGCCAGGAATCTGTCGAAATGTTGACAGAAATACTACATCCTATTTTCCAAAAAACATGTGGTTTCAAAGATTGAATACCTTTAGAGATATTTTCCGCATAACATTGATTTGTGACATTTTTATCAGAAAAGGTAACTATTAGAAAAATATTTTGATTTTAAAACAATTACAGTGGCGTGCTGGGGTTATGGAATAGAGAAGATCCTTGCTTTCAAAGTAGAAAAAGATTAAACTGGGTAAGGTTTTTAAATCTAAACCCTTTTTCCTTTGTGAAGTTGCAAGAAACCTCAAATTTGAAGTTTTTCACCTCGTCAAATTCGCTTAATATTAACACTAGGATTGTTACTAATGAAATAGGATTTTTTGTTGAAATATTTTAAAGTTTTGCGCAGGCGATACTTTAACAAGTTTTTCTCCATCTTCATCTCTACAACTAGCTTTTAAAGTTATCCCTTTCTTCTTGTTTGACTCTGAAGATTCAAACATAATCTCAAAGGTAAAGGAGAGATTTCCTTATCAATCCTCAAAGCTCATAGATCCTACGCTCTCGACGATTATGACCTTTGTGTTTAAATCTCTTGAAAAGAGCTCCTCGCACCTTTTGGCTAGTGTCTCATTACTCATAGTCTCACCTAGTTCAAAGGACTCATTTGCAATGTCTTTGATTTTTGAGTTGTAAGTAGCAATAGTCTCATCTTCCTCCATTTTTAGTGTCGCCCATCTTGTAGTCAATTGTTGCAGTCTTGACATTCTTACTTTCTGAATACCTTCATAGGTTGTTTCCAGAATCTCTCATGCTTCTTTAACAACCTTGCAAGAGCTAACCAATTTGAATACTTCAAAGATCAATCGCATAAAAATATGGCACAATTGCCTCGTTATTTGCTAGGATAATTCTTCTTCAATCGCTGTCCATTCAACTCTTCTAACAACAACTCATTCAAATATATTCTAAGAAGGAGATGTCCATCCAGTTAGCACAATCTTCCAAGTTTTTGTGTTTACCGACTTCAAGAATACAATCATCTTAGCTTTCCAGTAGGGATAATTTGTCCTATCAAGCAATGGGGAATGAGTAATTGAGCCTCCTTCTTTGATTCCTTCCCCATTTTTCGCTTGTGATCTCGCCTATATATCGAGTGCCCATACCAATCAATGTGAAAAACTCTTCTGTAGTAAACTAATTATGATACCAAATAAATAATAATAAATGGATAATAATAATATATGAAAATTATTCAAGACAATAACAATATATGAAAATTATTCAATAACATACTTATTGTAACTGGGCTTCGATGTCCATCAAGCACCTATGTCCGGGAGGCAACTTGACCAAATGGGCGTTTTCACTATATCACGAAGAGTGTCGTTGAATTCAATGAATCGATTCCCTTTTATTGTGCCCGCTGCGACAATTCGCGTATCAATTCATTTTCCGCTCAAGTTAAACGAGATTACTTAACTTAGTGTTCACCTTAGTAATCAGATATTACCAGCTGGTTCTCATGATAATTTACAAGGCGAACGATCGCTAGATGTCGAGAGTCAAGAGATTTATCCGGCCCTTGATATACAAGGAACATCTCAGCCTCTCTACACAGCTTGGTACTCGATTGGGTTTGCTGGACGTCAGAATGCTTATTCAGCTTTATACTGAAAAGAAAGTCAGTGTTTCATGACACACTTCTATGGTTAGCCTACGACTAGAGATCGTGGCGATAAAGGAACGTAAGGTAATCGCCCATGGCGTGTTGAGCGCCGAATTAACAGAATTGATTCCTTTATCGTGCCTATCATGATAATCATGTATCAATTTATTTACCGGCTCGTTAAACGAGATTAGCGTAACTTAGTGTTCACCTTTAGTAATTGTATATAATAATAATGCTGGTTCTCATGATAATTTAAGGGGGTTATGAGCGATTACATCTTACTATTAATCGCTATAATAATAGTAATTGGTCGATTATTATTATTATACAACTTACTATTATCTCGTTTCGTATTACACACACATACAATGATATTGAATAATATTTCATGAATGAAATTAACGACTTGTATATTGAGAAATGTATCTCTCAATATTTATATATTTGTCAAATATATGTCGATGAATATCAATCGGTTAAACTCGCAAGTTTAATCCACAAGAATTGAAATCGGCTTAATAACTGATAAGTTATTCGACATGATCAGTTAGTATTTTAATTGACTTGTTGGGTTAATTAAAATAGAACAACTCACTAGTAACTCATTATTTAATTAGATGCTCATAACCGCCTAATTATTAACGAGTTAAACTAATTTCTTAACGAATATCCAATCTGGAATTTCTGGACAGATTTGAAAAGCGGGATTAGGTTTTTCATCATAAGAATCATAAAAACTCCACTCGCCTCTAAGAAAGCCGCCTCCATGTAGAATTGAAGCATTTTTCTTCCAATTTCATTTCATCTTCAAACTCTAAAGCAGTTTCAAGATTTCTGCCTGCTTTCCCTTTAAGGCCAGATAATCTGTAGGACATCATTTCATGTCGTAATGCCTTGAGAGGCTTCGCGGGCTTTCTACGCGAGGTTGATCAGTGAGGGATTTGGGTTCGTTTCGCTCCGCTGCAATGTATGATTCTCGTATTCATACATTTATATTTTGTGTTTAGATTAATATACATTAATTGAGGATCCTGGATGTATGTAATTATCGCTTATCACGAATAAACGGCTACTAGATTCTAACAAAGAGTCTCAGAGCCTACTCAAGTTTGATTGCGTCGACATAGTTGTGAGTTAATTTGATTATTTCATGATTTATATATTCAATTGATTTAATATATAATATGAAAAATCAACCGATTTTATACATATATTTCATACGGCTGTAATTCATCATTTTAATGTATTGATTTTGATGATTCGATACTTATTTAAATGTTTCAAGAATTGAAAGGATTAAAAAATTGATTAATTTGCATTTTTAATTGTGTTGAATTATTTCGATTTTGGCGTATAGGTTAAAATTTCGTAAAATTACTAAATTAAATTCAGGTATTTTGACCCTTTCGAGTTCATCCTGCATTTTTTCCGTAATTTTGAATTTCTAAGTAATTCCCCAAAAATTCATTGAATCGAAAAATTCTTTGAATCGGATTGCTTTGGGTTTAATCAAAAACTAAGCATTTTTGATGAAATTCCACTCAGGGATACGCTCAATAAATTTATATTTTGACGCTCGCTCAAATCCTGCACTTTTTGAATTTTAGGATCCTCCAACCCGCTTTTGCTAAAAACTCGCAATTAATCCTAAAACCGAAACCTAAACGAATTATTAGTTCGAACTTCACATATCCTCCCGCGTCCGGTGCCGAATTGCACGCTCCAAACACTGACGTAGTCACCGTACTACGGTAATCGGCCGGTGTGAGTGTCGATCGTGATGGTCGAGGTCAGTTGTTTTGCCGCTAGTTCGGGTTTGCCCGCTTTTTAGAAAAACCCTAAATGTAATTATTTTTGGTTTTAAAAATTATTGGTAATTATTAATTTCAAGTTTTAAATGTTAAATCATAAATTTTTTCATTACTAAGATGATTGAATATATATATCTTTAATGGCATTAAATTTGATTTATATTTCCTTTTCAAAATTATTTTCATTAATTGATAATTTTGGAAAATATTTTCATTTATAACTTTTAAATTTTGAATTTTGTTAATTACTGTAAGTAATTATTCCATGATTTAAGAGGTCAGTAATTATTGGAATAATTATACCATGGTGAATATATTTAAATGTAAACTTTACATTAATTGATAATTAATTATAAAAAATAACGTGGGTAATTAATTAACAATTTAACACAATTATTTTAGGACTCAAAACCTTTGCATAATAAATCGAGTCCCAACCGACTCCATCACTTGCCAAATGCTCAACGATTTGATCTTCAAGGAATACCCTTTAATTGAAAACAAGATCTTCATTGAATTACAAAGTTTCCTTATTCGCACAAAATCTTAACGACCAAGTACACTTCTTCTCGACACGACCAATTTCTTTGAAATAATATCTCTTCAAGCAAGTTGAAGCACCTCGTAGCTCACCGTTTTTAATTTCGACGAACGCATAATATCAAGACTTTCTGGGCTTATTATGTATCAACTATTATAATAATTGTGACTCAACGTAGTAAAAACGTCATCCAACATCTCACCCCAACATGAATGTTACTATTTGAGCCATAGTATTGTGGTTAATGTAGTATTGTGTATTTTTATATACCAACATTTAAACCCCATATCCATTTCTTAGTTTTTGTTGCTATTAATTGTTAGTTTTTGTTGTTCAAACAATTGCCACATTTAAAGAGAAAAATGGATGAGACAACATGTCAATAAAATCATCTCATATTAGACAAGAACGACACAAAATGACACATTGATTGGATGGTATAATAATTGAAAATACAATCCATAGGACCATACTTTGTATATGATACATCAAACCTCCCAAGAATATAGAAAGACTTTTCATCTCTTCCCCTAAATGGTTACACCGTAGTCTGTAGAAAAGCTTTCACCATTTGAGTTTTGCTGGAAAATACTTTTCAATAAGAGACATGTAGTAAGGTTTCACTTTCTCAACGTCAATTCGGACATTGCTCTTGCTATATAGGTCATATTTACTGCACAAAATCGAGTGAGAGTTGTTATCTATTTCTCAAATATTTTTATGACATTTTCCTTTAAATTATTCAAACACGATGTACACATTTCTTAAAAAACATCGTACTTGAAAATGTTAAGCCACTTTAAATTCTCCTTGTCTTCTTCGTTCATCAAATGTGTGTATGCTCCTGATTTATGTAGAGCTATAACCAAAGAAATTGAATGTTTCATATGATTAGACTTTTTGAAGGATATGATCAATTTGAAATGAAAATGATCATATAAATAGTTCTTACGATAAAAAGAATGATAACGAATGATGAACAACGCTGCTGATGGCAATGTTGTGTTGTTCTCCTTAGCAACCTATATATAAATGTCAAAGCAGAGTATTTAATAGGTGCATCCTGAGACATTTGTAACAATTTAAATCGTTTATGGAAAAAATGAAAGGTATCGTCGTTTTCTAATGCAATAATAATTCTAAAAACAAACCAAACATACCAAGTACATGTAATCATCATGACCCCAAGACATAACAACATTGTTCAATCCACACCCTTCTTGGTAAACTCCATTCTTTGTGTTGTAAACAGGGTGGTTTAAATCTGAATTGTCCTTAAAATACTACAAACACATAATTATCAATTTAGTATTTACGTTTGATAATTACTACGTAGTAGTTATGTAATTATGTTAATGTTTCCCAAATTTGATTATCCAAACATTTGATAATATAAATCTGACTAAATAGTTACCTTATGGTGAACAATTGATTCATCAAAAGCACATCCAAGTGGGTAAGTGTCACCTATAAAAAGAATGAAGTCGATTACTAGGTTACATTTGTTAGATTGAACTCAAGAAAGTAAAGTTGATATAATTTCTCACCAACAACGGCCCATTGAGGAAGTTCTCCAAAAGCAGGATGAAGAAGAACTTTCCCAAGATCTAGAAACGTAACAAATAATACAAGGTGTTAAAAGAACACTTAAACATGGCATGCTACATTTCAATTGTCTCCATTCGTTAGATAAAATGAGTTGAGAATGGAAATTAGATATGTGAGCCTAATGGAGCCTCCAACAATAGGCAGAACTGATAAAAGCGCACACCCTGAATAGTTTTGGAAGTAATTTTTTGATAATTTTATTCCTAATGTCATACTATAGGCTGAAAATAAAATGACATATGAGGTGGACGCTGAAAAGGTGACTAATTAAAACATCTAAATTGGATGTCAATTTTAACCTGATAAGGTAATAAAATTCGACCAGCGTAGTTGATTGGAACATTATAAAAACAATATTCATTCTTCATCACTATGGGGCATTCAAGTATATATATTAAAATTTGGGATAATGTATCAACTTGATTACCTTACCAATGAAAACTTTGAAAGTCTGCACATTCATATGGGAAATGATGATAAAGTATATATATATACCATGAATAAGACCGGTCAAGTGTAACCAATCTTCATTTGGGTGGTCTTTTCTTATTGCCTCAGCAGTTTGAAGTAAATGTTCAATTTGAGGTTCATCTATATCAGGATCGCTATCATCCACCACATCATTAAGAAGTTCACAACATTCCCATATACCCATTTTGACTTTGTCCAACTTCCCATATTGTTCCCTCATTTTCTTCACCTATAGCATTGGTCACATTGAAAATGTATCCATAGTAAGAAATCAGTATTTTGAAGAAATATTTATGATCAGGAGTATATCAAATTCTTAATCTAAGTGTCAAAAAACTAAGTTTTAAAATTCCTACACGTAATGAAAAACTTACAAAGTCGTATGTTTGGCTGATATGGTTTATCCTATAGAATTCTTCCACTGTTTTTTGCCTTTCGTTAATTGCATCATAATCCCTGAAATACGAAATATTAAAAAGTTACTAGTCTTGAATAAAATATGTAGTACAAACTACAAAGTTATAAATATTTTATACATTTGAAAAAGTAAATCAAAGGCCTCATGCATACCTGAAAGAGATGCCAAATGAATTGAGTTTTGCAACTTCGAATCCACATTCTGACCCCATTGAGGGCAGGACAAAACCCCTATCCAAAACAAGCTCATTGGGGTCAGAAAAGATTTTCTTCTCATCTCCTTGTGAGCCTGCATTGCAATTTGCAAGTAAAGCCAAGAGAAAATGCCAATATGATGATTACAATTAGTATACAAATTATTGCTATAAATGAGTTTAATGTTCAAGATATGTATCTTATCTCTGTTTTTATTTGAATTACTTATGGAAAAATATTATGAGAATCAAGCCATGCATGCAATGGCCCGGCTAGTTCCAAATCAAAGAGTAGGTTAGGTTGTTAGTGGAGAATAATATAAGGAGGTTATTGTAATACTTGATCGAAAGCTTTTGATGCTGACAGCTGATATAATTTGATTGGTACTACTCATACCGTTATATTACCAAGATGAATTTTCGTTTCGAAAGTTTAAATTCATACGAACTTTGTTAAGTCAGCAGAAATATTTCGACTTTGTTAAATTTACATGACCTGATCGGTATCAAATGCTATTTTAAAATAACTACAGATTTATGTTCTGACTCCATCAAATCTAATAACATACTTACTCGATATTTCTGAACGATGCATTACAGTTATATTCTTTTAAAATAGTTTCAGGTATCAAAACTTAGGTTCACATACGATCAATTTACAATATAGTTGAAAACTAAATATCATAATGTGATTGTTATAGTTATTATTATTATCTCTATTAAGATTACTATATAGCTTTTCGTCAATATGATACTATGAGAATAATTTAGGAGGAAATAAGGATGGGATACTCTGTGACACAAAATGGTGATGAGAAATAAGAATGAAAGCTAAAGAAATATTGAAAGAAAGCATTACCTCGCTCAGGCTGTTCAATAAGGATTGTCATCTTCCCCACAAGAATTTTGAAAACAATCGACAAAAATTACAAAATAAATTATTAGAGAGACGCCCAAGGACAGAAATGTAGTACTCAATACGTTCTTAATAAGAAAAGTAGAATTGAGGGGTATTTATACTTGGATAAAAAGTCCTTCCTTGAGAATTGGAAGTTTTGGAGTCCTGAAGTGCAAAAATCTTATATATTCCCGTAGTTAAATGATCTGTTAAAAGATCTATGCCACAAGAATCGGTCAAGACAAAGATAATGATTATTGAATTTTGCATCATCATAAACATGCCATATACAGAGTACAGACACTCGCTTTATTGTATTTATGTCACAACACGTTTTTTTGTGATTAAATTAATGGATTGAGATAAGAGCTTTATTTTGATATGCCTACGTGGATCCTATAAGGATATTCATTAATGCTACCAAATTAATTACTAGATGTAAGCTTACGTTATGGAGTAAATTATTTTCCTTCCATTTTAATTTGATTGAAATGGTTTTCCAAATTAATAAAAATATTGATTAATAAGATTAATTTAGAATATCAATTGAGTTTTTTAAATAAACAACCGTACCTTCACGTTAAATTGAAATGCAAGCAGTCATAATTTTCGGAAAATATACTACAAAATCCTCACGCTTAAAGAAGAGCGACAAATAAATCATTTTGCCACATATAAATAAAGTGGTAAACTAAAATTATAACATTAACTATTTAACAATCTTTTTCCGTGAATAAAATTTTTACTTATTTGCCACTCTAATTATCTCTAAATTAAATTATTTGCAATGGAATTAAGTAACCGAGAAATAAATAATAATATTTACTCAAAATTATTTCTCTATGAAAATATGAAACAATTTGAAACAATTTTACTCAAGATGTAAAAATTTCAATTTATGCCACTGAAAATAATTTTCATGGTAAAAATGAATATGTTGTTTGCAAAAATAATTTTGTTAACTGACAAAATAACATAATATGTACCTCACAAATACTATGTATTATTTTTAACATAAATATAAGTATTTTGTTATGAATTCATTAATCAAAATGACATCATTTCAACACCCATGTTTAGTTAGTCTAATAATGTAGAATTTTAAATTTTGAATTGAGAAAATTGAAGTACATAAAATAATTTGATTTAAATTAAAATAGCTTGGGTTGTGTAACATGGATATAAGTTCATATACCATGAGTGCTCAATTTAAGGACACTTTCATTATTTACTCATATAAAAAAAAAGATTTAAACTGCCACTAGCTAGCTCTCAAGCCCTTGCCCCGAGATTTCACTTTATGGCGAATCATGGACAAGGCCAACCTAAGCAGTGGCGGTAGCTTGCAATTAAAACCACTTCAATATTTAGATCCTCGCCACTTACGCGAATTAATCCACACCGTACGGCATTACACTAACGATTATTTCAACACTTCGCTCTTGCCAACCCAGCTTATATCCTTAAGCATTTACTCCTACAAAAGAGCTACTACTACTAGTATTAGTTAGCATTAAAAAATGGATAACTATCCAAATACACCATAAGTATCTTTTACACTTAGATATTTACCTCCAATTCATTACTATCATACCATCAAAGATTTGCATAGGTTGTAGAAAGTTGAATTTTTAATTAATTTTAATTAATAAAATTCATTTTTATGGATTTATTAATTGAATTAATTGTTAACCGATCAAACGATTACACATGTTGATTAGGGTTCGCACGAGGCTTTCGAATTAAATTCGCCGTAAAAAATAATGTGGTTCCTGTGATCTTACGAATTTATATTACCGTTAGATAAAATTAGGGTTTTGCATTAAATAAACATAATTTTAAACCTGTATTGCATTTCAAAAAAGACATGCACAAATTAAAGAAGTTAGTGGAATGTCATGTCAATAAATAAATTCATTTTTGACCTAAAAACCTAAAATAGGCGCCTCAACTCCATATTCTTGTAGAATAAGTCATTAAAATAATATCTTATGCTCTGATCACGTCTCAAAATCAATACCAAGATCACGATCCACTGAAATCTAACCGACTAATCGTAATCAAAGTTCTAACGCAAATAAATACCCAATATTTTCAAAAATAATATCATAAGGGAAATGGAGGAACAAACTAAGGTACAAGCTACGTAAAAGCTCAAGGCTATGAGCACTTGGCATATCCCCAACTTGAAAATTCAAACTAAGCAAGATATTCACACCCGGCACCAACCAGCCCAAAGCCACCAAGAAAGGCGACAACCCGAGTTTCCAACAACAAAAAGAGTCCGCCTTCCTACTAAGCTACGTGAAACACACCGGCTGGTGCCCATGCACTACATCAAATCCAGAGACATCAGCCTGGCTGCCTCCCCTACCTCCTACACTAAAGAGTGGCCCCACCCCTCAAAGCATATGGACAACCCGAATCTCCGACAAGAAGCTGGAGCTGTCCATCCCCACCTCAACCGGCAAAAAACACTGCTGAACCCCCCGCACTACATCAAATCCAAGTATGGCGATCGCTCGCTAAAAACCCCTACCTCCTACACCACATAGGCGCCGGAGGTACTGCAAAGGAAGGCAGATTATCCCATTAAGTCAATGAGCAGCCGAGGCCGCCTCAACTCCAAGTCAAATAAAAGTGAACACCGTCAAGCCTCTACCTACATCCAAAGATCAACGCAAGCGAGTTCTCGCTCGTCAGTCAAAAGAATCCACTGCCTATGCTTATCAAAGTTCCACCAAAGAACATATATCCATGAAGGTCAAGCATCCAACAAATCTCATATCCAAAGAAAAGTGGTCAAGCATCCACCGCCCACCTATCTGTTTCAAAAGAAGACGTCCAACTCACCACCAAATTTATCTATCTAGTCAAGCCAGAGGTCCAAGTCACTCCATCCACCACCCATCAAGTCCACATTAATAACCATACGGATCAATGCCGCCAAGCACCCGGTTCGACTATATCCAAAGCTCAAAGACTCAAAATCCTGCCCAAGCCCCGTCTGTGACAAATAGCCAACTCTAAGACCTGCTCAAATACTGAGTCCATATCAAGTCAAACTATACTCAGACGCCGTGATACGCAGTGAGAGTACTAGACTCCGATACGAATCCTCAACTGCTTGATAAATTCTTTTTTCTACCAAACAAGATTTTTCCTAAAAAAATTTATTATTCAAGCTACATTATAAATACAAAATCTTCTTCCCATACATGTGATTCATTTTAGTATATATTCAATAATAAATTTTACCAAAATGGATTGAATCAACAAAATGAACCATTCTTTGCCAAACATCCCTGACGAACAAATTATATTCCCTGCAAAGAGCACGAGTCAGCAAGAAGAAGACAAGTCAGCTTCAAGCTAGTTAATGAATCCACCTAAGTAACTCGCTTACTTAAAATTAATTGTAATTGTAAAATGAAAACTAAGCATTAGAATTGATTGTAATAAAACTAGCTTAAACTTAAATTAATAAAGGCAATTAAGAAGGATAAACTTATTTAATAAAAATGACTACCAAGTAAGATTGAATTTCACCTAACAAGAGTATTCTCTATCCAAATAATAGATTTATCAACACTATGTCCAATTCTCGTTACTTCTAGATACCGCTCGCGCTGCTGGTTCACCGGATGTTCTACTTAATTAATCTCAAAGGAAATTAATTAGCCAAAAACCCTACGCAAGCGAAATCTATCGTAACCAATCAACGTGGTCGCATTAATCTCCGTATAACAAACTCACCAATTAACTAACCGGCCGATCTATTATGCCTCCTTCTACCGAAGTACATATTAACACTGCAGATTCCTCATAAAGAATCAATGCATTCTAAAACAACCTAATCAAATTAAGCTCAACGATTAATACTAAATAGAATTATAATAACTCAAAATCCTGGATAAAATACACATCAAGCAGACATCAAAACCCCTAATAATAATAAATTTAATTTACTACTCATAATCGAAATAAATAATGTATAATATTATCGAAAGCATAAATTAACTGTAGTGATTTAATAAAGAAGAGTAAATACTATCAATCATTCTCAAATCTAAACGATAAAACAGAGTATAATAGTAAGCTGCTACTGCTCGCGTGAAGAATTACTGCTGCCGAAAACTGAATTAGTATTTATATTCACCACCTCGCTTCGATTTTATATACCAAGAGAGTGCTTAACTCCTGGGCCTTATATTCTCTCGACATGCCAGATAATCTAATTCCTTTTCTTCCTTTTTTCGGACGACTTTTGTCCAATTTTCCTAAAATTACATGACTTACCAAGCAATTTTTAAATTTCTTTTCCGTCTAAATTAGCACATATTTCCCAAATAATAATAAAAATAATTTTAACTTCATAATATATAATATTTCACAATTAAACAACCAAAACAACCAAATTATGAGTAACAAGCATCCAAAATCATCCTAAGTTTGCATGACAAATATTCGCTAATCACATCCAACGCTGGTTATGCAATATTAAAGGTTTGTTTTTCTTCTGGCTTAGATAAGTTGAAATCATTTCTTTGATTTGTTCTAAATTAATTTATGTACGTTTTTTGGTTTATAATTTTTTCACTAAATTTCTTGTTCGTTTTTTGTCTTACAATGTATATCAAGAATATTGCCAGCCTGATTTTAAAGTATCAAGTAAGTAATGCTCAAATTTATTTACTTATTTTGTAGCATATTTAAATTTATTATTGAAACGTTCAATATCAAATCAAATTGAAATTGAGTAAAATTTGTGGTTGCAGGGAGTTCTTAAAATGTATTGGAGAATGAAAATTCAGATTCAAACGAAGATAGATGAAAAGTTACAATGAAGATGAAGATGAAGATATTTATGGAATGAAAATAATGAAGATGGAGATAATTATGAAATTAAGTTGAAGATATAAATGTATAATTTATTTTACTGATTGTAGATTTTTTATTTTGTTTTATAGCTCTTTAGCCTATGTTTTTCTTGAATGAAATGAAGAAGAAATTTAGATGGTTATTTGTTGTTATTTTTTTGTTTTTTTGTTTTGTAAATTACCAACAATTAATATGAAAAATATAAATTTGTATAATAAAAAATGAAAGACACTGAGAACTATAATAAACACCACAATTGAATAGTGTGACAAAAAATATTTTCCACACCTTACTTAATCGTGACAAATACACTTTAGCATCCACATTAAAATAAGAGTGATAATATATCATATTTCTCTCCACGTAATTGGATATCCGTGAATAATAACTTCAGAAGAATCTTATAAAATAAGCGTTGTCGTTCACGTTGCGGTTGCCGTATGCTGACTATTGCTTTTATCGCCTCGTACATAATATAGTGGTGGGTAATGTGATTTGTCACGGTTAAAATATAATGAGTCATGATTTTTTTCCCAAGATAGAAAACTAATTCTGTAATAGTAAGAGGTGAGCTCAAAATAATATGGAGTTTTTAATTTGGTTACTGTATGTATGTGAGTACATCGTAATCTCTATATTTAGGTAAATCATAATAGTACTTCACAATTTCACATTGTATAATATGGGTGTGCCTCCTATGTTTGGAAAATAAATTATGAACAAAGTTTTATTTTTAAAACCTTCCATAAGTTATGTTTGCGGATATCTTCTGTGGTGAAACAAGGAGGTATAGGACAGTAATTTTCCTGCAAACTAATTTGAAAAATAAATTTTATCATTTTATAAATATATTAGTTTTTTTTTTTTTGCGAAAGTTATTTGAACCATCCTAACTTATTTTCCTTATTTATTTTGAATCAATTAATCCAATATCATACATTAAAAGAAAAAATAGATTTTGTGACTTAATAAGCCGGTGGGTGATAGGTGAATTGAAGGATAGGAATAGGAGTCAAGTTGACGAGTCAGCATTACGTACATATGAATAGAGTGAAATCCATTCAATTCAGACGTGGAATCAACTCAGATCCTACATTCCTACCACAACAATCTTCGACTTGTTGTTTGTCACATTTTCCAATCACAAAAAAATGCAATTTGCATTTGCTTAGCTGTCAACATCTCACTATATCGGAAGTTGGATAATGGATGTATCTTATTGCATGTACTTCCTTCATCCAATCAAAATTGTGTAGGGATGTAATAGAAAATATGGAATTACAACACAAAACATTATGCAAGAATAACAATAATGTATTCATATTATTACAACAAATACTGGCACAACATAACACCTAAACCAGATGTTTCACGCTGACGCTTTTCTTTAAAAACAGATTCGACTTTCCTCGGGGTGCTTCTAGAATGCCAGCGATCATTTCTAATAAAATCTAATCTCTACCTACTAACTTCACAAAGACAAGAAACCAAATACTAATCCGCGAACGAATACGTAGTGATCACCCCGACAAAAAAAAGGAAAGAGGACGGAGCTCTTTCATTAGGCGCCGCTTTAACCCATACAAAAGATTCGATGCCCATTGCATTCTCTCTTACTCCTGAACTATAAAGCCCTCAAAAAGCATTCTGTTTAAATTTCTTCATCTAAATCTCCATTCAAGAAAGCCGCTTTTCACATTCATTTGATGTACATCTAAAGGCGCAATTCATTAATAATCGATGGTGGATAATCTTTATGGATGCTGGTCCTTTGTAACGGAGAATACGTGACAAATAGTCTAGTCCTTCTTTCATCTATTCCCACAAAATTTACTGGGCCTACTAGCATTTATCTATCGTCCATCATTTTCATTTTCCTTCTTTAAAGATCCACTTGACTTTAGAGCTTACATCGCGATTTTAAGATCCACCAAATTCTGTCACATTCCTAATCAATCAACTTCACTTTATATAGCTCTTTCCAAAGCGGACTATCACTGACTCGATACCTTTGCAGTTTCCGGCGCTCACTTCAAGCATATATGTTACAAAATCGCACTCAAACGACTCTCGGTGTTCAGCTTCTCTTCTACTACATCGAGGTTCTTCGTCCTCAACTTCCTTATCTTGACTATTTTATAAATTTCAATATCGACACTACCTCGTGTCTACGTGTCCCTTGCATGCGAAGACATTCATTAGATTTCATCGTGAAGACAATGCTTGAAAAAGAAACCGATATGCATTACCTTATGAACAAGAAACCGATATGCATTACTAAGGGAGTATATCCAATAAAAAAATTAGATCAACTATTTTAGGACCAATAGTCACCTGCTTAGGAGGAGGTACCATAACCTTCACCAAACACCCCCACACTCGAAGATGTTTCAGAGAGTTCGGAGCCTCTACCTTTGAACAATTCAAACGTGGTCTTATCATCATTCATGAGGAATTTTGTTCAAGAGGAAGCACAAGGATCGCCTTCCACATTCCTCGAGGTGTTCTCGAACTTATCAACAAGACGTCATCACTTTTCAACGACGATTTTTCCTTCTAGCAATCCCATTAGATCGTGGAGAATACGTAGATCATCATATCAATACCACGCCAAAGACAAAATCGACTCAAATGGCTAGACATATTCACCACCTCTATCACTTCGCAGACTACTTTTTATCTTTTCCTGCTGATTCTCAACTCTTATTTATGTTATAAACTTATCTATTGCCTCATTTTACTTTTCATCAAGTATACATAGCAAAACTTTGTGCAATCATCTATAAAGGTGATAAAGACTCATTTCACCTTTGATCGAATCGGCTCATATCATGACGCCATCAGAACAAGATCGGTAGGGTTATTATTTCTAACCACGGTTGGAAATGTTGCTCTCATCGATTTTGGTTTCAACACAAGCTCTACACTTGTAATTTTATCAATAACCATTAGGTAATTTGATTCAACTTCATCATTCTTCGCAGTTAATTAGAGTTCAAGCATTTACCTAACCTATCATGACATAAATTGTAATACTCACAAACATAAGCAACATTCATCTTATTCGTAACCATTACATTCATTTTGAAAAGGCCATCTAACACATAACCTTTTCCTACAAACATTCACGACTTAGAGAGTACAATCTTATCAGATTCAATTACAAGTTTGAAGCCATTCTTTCTAAGTAAAAAACCAGACACAAGGTTCTTCCTAAGTTCTGGGACATACAAAATATTCTTCAAAGTGACTTCCTTTCCCGAAGTCATCTTCAGCACCACATTTCATTCTTCCTCAATGTTGGAGGTCGCATTATTTTCCATGTACATCTTTTCTCCATTTGCCAAGCAAAGGTTGAAAGTAGCAAAGTGGGATCATCGATGAACAAACATGCCTACAGCACCGTATCGATCCACCACTCTCATGTATTAGTTCCCACAAAGTCTACTCAAAATCATCAAAAATTCGACAAGTTGATCTCGTCTGATTCTTCGGGGTGACCATATCTACCATAAGCCTCCCATTGTTATTTTTGGCTCTGCTTACACTCGTAGGACTATGACCTCTTTTGTTACAATTGTAACACACCCCATCAAAAGCCTTGACAGAATTCCCATGAGAAGTAGAACCACTCTTCTCGAAAGTGTTTCCCTTAGGAGCAAAATCACTCTTTTTCTTCCCAAGTCCTCGAAGAAGACCCAAGTTCCACAACATTGGCCTTAGACTCTCTACGCAGGAGTCGGGATAAACACTACAATCCTAGCTTTCCTATGGTCTTCTTCAATCCTCGTTAACCGAAATTGAAACAAGTTCGCTATCCTTTGCTTGTACTTCAAATACCTCTAAGTCTTTCCACACGGTGGCAATTTCTTGATTATGGCCGCAACCTTGAAAATTCCATTCAACACCATGCCTTAAACTTGTAGCTCGTGGAAGACTACCTCAAGTTCTCGAACCGATCCTCTACCGACACTGCCACCATTTTATAACTAAATTTACCCACTATAAATTTCTTGCAACCCGCATCTTGAGTCTTGCTACTTGAACTCAAGGCCCCAATATTGTTTCAGAGTAGCATATGTTTTATATACGCTATATAAATGATCTCGACAAATAAGTCAAAAGATAATTCTACATAACAATCGACGCTGTGCCTCAATCAAGCGCTTAAACTCCACACACACCATTATCATGAACTGCAGGAGGTTCTCAATCAAGAACCGCTGTAAAGCTCATGTTGGTGATGTAATATCATTTGCTCCTTCCAATCTTTTGAAATTCTAACCCTAAAAAGACAAGTGAGGCTTCGCTGATCATGTTCCCTCGCATCACCGAACAGCTTGGAGGTCGAGGGCAGCGGACTGTCAGCAAAAGTCACAACCACCTTTAAACACCACTGCAGGCAAATAACACCCGAATAACTGCCAGCCAGGAAGAGTCGCACTGTGAACATAGGAGGAAGCATTTACCTTAGTGGGATCTAACCGAACATCTTCGACAATCAACACCATCCGTGAATAATAATTTAACAATTAACGGAGGAACCATCTCAATTCATCACTTACATCTAATTACAAGTATTTTATTACTGACCCACAAGTAAAGTATCGCGGTGTAGCCCGGCAACTGCTTTAAGCCGTAGGAACTACCTAAAAATACGAACTATAACACAAAAACTTTACACAAGAACAACAACAATGTATTCATACGACATAACAAATACTCTTAACAACATAAATCGAAACCGGATCAAGTCACGACGCCTCTTAAAAATGCATTCACCTCCTTCCTTCTAGTTTCGGAATAGCAGAGGATTGTTTCCCGTAATAAACGAATTTCACTTAATCGACTTCACAAGCACTAAATAATCCAATGACAATCATGAACGAACTCAGAGTATCACCCCGACAAAAAGCAAAAGGAAAAAGAGAGACGGAGCTCTAGTTGTTTTTGTGTCGTGGTTCGATGCTTCTAATTTCGTGGGAAATTACGGACGACAAGTAGGGCAAACTAAAATATTTTCCTCGCGATTATGCACTAAACACTTTTTAACGAGTAGATAAAACGCTTGTAACAGCCAAATGCATTTAACAATTTATCGATTGTCCAATGTGTAACAACTTTGAATTTTCAAATGCAAACCGAAAGGCTTGACTGAGCAAAAGGTGGCTCGCACTTAATTTCATTTTCAAATCAGATTCGCGGTCCGTGAGGTCGCGCACTGACCTGGCCAATTTTGGAGAGCTCATTTTCCCTGTATTTGTATCTCTGTATGAGAATTTTGTGACAAGAAGAAGCCAATCAATTTACTGCCTCACAAGGACCTCCTACTTATTAAGCTTAGTGCTCTCCCACACTCTACTCCTATGACTCTACAAAATCCAACTTCATCATTTCCATCTCAAAACAGACACCACTACTCACACGAATTTCTGTAAATTTTGGATTCACAATTACTATCCAACAAATTGTCTTTATTTCAAATTTTAATAGTTAGAATTACAAATTTTGAAGTTTTAAATGATTCACTGATTTTGAAATAAAATGATGATGTGGCCTATCAAGTACATTAAAATATATATTACCATATGATTTGGCTTTTGCAAAATATTACTTATATAACATAACATGTATAACAATTGAGTTTATATTTTAAAAATCAAGAATCAAACTTTGAAACTAAACAGTATTCATTGAATGAGGTAGTTTTTATTTGACTAACTGCAAGTCTAAGGAAAAACGAACTATTATAGGAAGATATACGACACTTAATTTAATCGTGCAATCGCCAGCCAAAAGAAAAATTGTAGACAAGTACTTCCTCCACTTATTGAAGATTGTATATTTTCGATCTTTGTTGATTTTTCATAATGTGTACTATTTGATTTGACCAAATATAAGTCTACAAATGGAAATGACTGCAAAAGATATACTCAGTGCCCAATCGTTTCTATCTTTGGCCTCATTTCAAAAAAAAAGAATTCCAATAGACCCTGTTCAGCTTATTTACATTTTAAAACCTATGACGCTCTAGCTCCATCAACTCCAAGGCTTCCAATGGCTGTGCCTCTGCTTTCTCGTTCTTGCGCCTCAAATTGGGTCTGCCACTTTGGACTTGGATTTTTGGGCCTGCTGGTCTTTTTAACATATATTTAATGATCTGTTTTTTAAACATAAATTTTGGCCCTATTATTTACATCAAATTTAGCTCTATTAAAATAAGAATGAAACAAGTTTAAAGTCCAAATAGTCCGAATAAAAAATTAGATCACGTATGAATAGTCCGAATATAAAACAAGAACAAGTCCTAATAGTTCGAATACAAAACAAGAACAAGTCTTAATAGTCCGAATACAAAACAGGAACAAGTCATAATAGTCTGAATACAAACAACAAGACCAAATAAAAGTAGTAAAGTGTACGGGAACTGGCCACTCGACCGCAACGTGGATGAAAGATGAAGGAGCCAACTATCTGAAATAAACTATATATTATTATTACCATTGCAACACGGAAAGATGAATAAGGATGAAAATAAAAAAACAATAATCAAGATTACAGAAATATGAACAATCAGAAATCTACTTAATAAACATATCAAAGAACACATATGAACCAAAATAAACTATATATTATTAGGGTTTGGGGGTTGGAATTTCATATATTTAGCCTATAATATATATATATACATATATATTATATTATATTTTTTTAATTAATAGTACATCGATTCGGTTAGGTTCGGTTCCCGAACCAACCGGTTCTACAAGGAAAACTGAACGGAACCGATTTGGAGTCGGTTTTTAATTTTTTAAACCTAAATCGGTTCGGTTCCAATCGGTTCCACCAATTTCGGTTATTTTTTATTCGGTTTCGGTCGGTTTGGTTCGGATTTGTAATTTGTGCAGACCCCTAGATATAACACACTTAGTTTAATCATACAATCGCTAGCCAATTAAAAAAGATCTTCACAAACAAGTACTCCTTCCATCCCATGAAAATTATTTATTTTCACTTTGGTTCGTTTTTTATAATTTTTACTATTTAATCAATCTCAACATGCATTTAGGAAAAATGTCAAATTAAATCAATATTAAAATGTTCTCTTAAATCTTTGAAAAAATTAAAAACTAAAAAAGCTTCATGGAATAATGGAAGGAGTAACTGAATAATGAGGGATTCAGTTTTGTTGGCGAATTACTACCAAGGACCGAACCAATGGGGGGCAAGGCGGGCCAGGGTCCCCCGTAGATTTGTGAAGAATATATGATATATATATATATAGATTACATTTCAAAAGGATATCTAAATCAAATGGTGGAAATTCAGGCCTCAATTTGGATAGCTAGGGTTCAATTCTTGTGGCTCTCAGTCTTTTTCTTAATCTTTTTTGGTGTTTCACCTTACTTTTAATCATTTTTTATACCACATTTTAAGTTTTAAAATTTTGCCTACATCATTTCCCTCCTAGTTCCGTCACTCATTGCTACCAAAATTTTTGGTTCATGTCGGATGAGAAAAGATCAAGTTAGATTCGATTCAATAAAGGATTTTTAATAATAAAAAAAATTGTATCATAACTATCAAATTGGTTCGAGTTTGGTTCACAGATAAATTATCGAGACCGAGTTCACGCACAATTTTAGTTCAATTCAAAATGTCCATGTTGCTATCAACGTCACAAACCACTCTATGTATAACAATTTTAGTTTAAATGTCTAATTTTACATTTCACAACATTCATGGGCAGATTTAAGTGGTATTCTTGATGTTAGGAACATCTACATACTTCAAATTGGCTAGGATGATTAAGTGTTTATTAAAATTGTCCAAATTCGAGACTTGAGAGAAGCAAATTTTGTACTAATTTTTAATCAATAACTAATTATTAGGGACACTCACTTTTTATGAAGGAACATCATATAAAATGAGATTGTGAGAATACTCATTTATAAAATATTTATAAAATCATGGATTAGCACATGCACTCAACATTGACTTATCTCTGTTTTATACACCAATGCTTTTTTTAATCATATTCTTCTCTGTCTTTCAACTATCACCATCAACTACACAATCTTTTCATCTCTCAATATCTCATTAATCTTTATTTATATTCTTCATTAATAGGGCACAATAATCCACTCATGTCATATTCACATGTTTGAAAACACAAAGATTTCTCTCCTCCACCTCAATTGAACACATTTATTCAACAACCATTACAAACTCTCATTTTGACATTTAAACACAATCATTATATATTGTCTCGTAATAATAGTGTACTAAAATATCCTATGATAGATATAAGAAAAAAATGATATGGATGTAAAGTTATTAAATCGAGTTAACAAATCACAACAATATATTCATTCTAATATATCCAAGAACAACATATAGACGTGGGTAATAAAGTGTGCCAGACGGCATACGTCCGTTAAGTACCGGACGCAAACCTCCCACGTCCATGTTCATTCAACGGTAGTTCTGTGCCGAACGCGGACGACACACCACGAAATTATTGAGGTCCGCTCAGGCCCACTGGCCGAATCCTTAACGAACATGTCTTGGGACAAACTGTTTGACTAAAATCTCAGCCCACCCCACCCCATTAGTAAGTGAACCAATGAAGCGAACGTATGGGTCGAACACGAAACGAACTAACGAGTCGGACTAACGAACAACCAATCGAACCCCGGCCCATTTATCACGTCTAACACCATATATGAAGTAAGAACGTATATATAAACTAAAATACTCATGAAACACCAAGAATATAATGTTCGTGCCCTCTATGACATCCCAACAAATTTAAGCATACTGAAAACATCAATGATTTGAAATCGGAGGTAGGATTATATCTTCGCTTGAAGTAAAGTTCAATTATAATATACTCTATCCGTTCTTAAAAATTTATTCATTTTTAACTTTTTAATAATTGTATTTTTTAAACTTTGACCATAGATATTTTTGTTTATATTATATAATATTTGATGAAAACTATAATAATAAAAAATACATTTCAAATTCTTCCTATTAATATAATTTTTATCAAATATTATACAATACAAGCAAATATATTTAATGTCAAAATTTAGAAAGTACAACTATCCAAAAAATCAAAAATATATAATCTTTTAGAAATAAAGGGAATAGTAAATAACTTTGAACATTATACATATTTAAGAAATAATTTATTTAAAAAAACCAGTACCTTCAACAAACTACAATTTCTCATGAGTCATGACATCCAACAAATGTTGAATGTTTTCATAACCTTCAAACATATCCAATAAAATCCTTTAGTTATGATGATTGTAATATACTCACTTACATAGGCAAAAGGTGGTGGTAATCTTTGACCAAGCATAATTAACCTTATACATAAAAATCCTTCAAATTTTCCTTGCAAAAATTCGACGTCGTCCAATTTCTATTCTATAAGGCTTGGCTGTGGGGTGTGGGCATGTCTTCTCATAATGAGGCTTGCCCCACGTATGTGAAGAATTATGGTGAAATGATGTGCTGATGAAGGTTTGGAGCAAAAAAGCACAAGTGTGTTTGTTTTGTGTTACTTGATGGATTCGAACCCTAGTGGATCCGCGTGAGAGTTGATCGTGTGGAGGAAATTAAATGGAATGGACAGTCGAGATTAATCCTGGAGTTTGTTAAGTTAGTTGGGTGATGTGGAGCCTAGTCTAGTTGTCAAATAGCGATTGGGCCGCGTGTATAAATAGGGGTTAATATACAAATTCTAATTCAATTGAGGTATTAATAAAATATAAAAATTCTCGTTCAATTTTTTCCGCGATGTTCTTCCCCAATTCGATTGTCAAACCCTAGTTCATAAATCGATCGATTCATCTTACAATTTGTTTAATTGATTAATTTATAACAATTTATCATGGTATTATAGCTCCTAGGTTGATTAATAGTAGCTCAATTGTTGAAAATGGCTACGGAAAACGTAGGTGAAAATCGAAATCAAAATGTTCAAAGTGAAGCAAACAAATCAAATCAAAATTGATAATGCTTTGGCCTTGTAGTCTGGTCGCTCAATTTAGTTTTGGTGAGTGATTTGTTGAGATACTTGAATTTTGTGTCATGGAGTAGAGCTATCGTAGTTGCTCACCAGAAACTCTGAGATAAACTATGTTTTTTTTTATTTGGAGAGAATTAGGAGCACGGAATAGTGAGCCTAGAGCACCAAACAATGGAGAAAAGTGAATGTTACATTGATCTCGTGGTTGTTGAATCGATGTCCCTGGAAATTGCACGAGGTTTTTCTATTGCGACTAAGGCGCGTAACATTTGGAGGGAGTTGAATGAGAGCTTAGGGGTTGCAATGGTCCTAGGCTTTATGAGTTAAAGACGTAGCATTTATGTTGCTAGGCAGGGATCAAACTCTGTTGCAGGGTATTTTGATCGAATGAAGAGATTATGCGATGAGATAGTGTGTGTGAAGCCTAATCTTGCACATGGTGATGAAAAGGAGAAAATGATGCAATTCCTAATGGGATTAAATGATGATTGTAATTCCATGAGAAATCAAATTTTATTGATGAATCCTACATCAAATGTCGCTGTCGGCTATTCCGCTGGTATCGATAATGGAAAAGGCAAGGCAAGTGGATAGGCAGCCTGGCGAGATGGAGTAGAGAATGCTACTTTGTCTATTAACAGTGAAAACATGTAACTGTCTATATGAACTATCGGGTTATCAATACAACATTGTCCTTGTCTGATATTTGAACAACATGACAAATAAATTAAGGCCCAGAAGCCCAGAAAAAGTAAACGCCTGAGTGTAGTAATCTAGTTTTGTGTGCTGATGTAGCCTTTGGTAGGGCGGCTTCCTAGTGAAGTTCATTTATGATCTGAATTGAATAAGGAACATCTGAGATGTTCCCCGTTTCTTATTGGCACTTATTCTACTCACATCTTTATGTATAAGTCGAAACAAACTTGATACATCCTCATTTCCTATTACTATCACAGTGTTGTGCCAACTACATGAAAATCACTAAAAGCAGGAGTGTTATAATAGGGTGTTAACAGCAGTGGCCACAATCCTAAAAGGAGTTTCTAGAACCTTCGATGCATTCAGCCTACAATAAAATAAACTCTCAAAGTTCTATTGCCTCATAAAATACAATGCAGAATTCTCTCTTGTTTCGGTCGGTCTTCTAGGTCTACACTAGAGTCCTTTATATAAATTAGGCACAAGCAAGTTTATGAAAATAACTTGCATAAACAAAATTTCCATCTTGTAAATCATTAAATGCATTCGATTCTTCTTTCGCCTTTTATTTTAGACATGTGAATGTCTTCTGCTTGATCTTTAGTAATTAATTTTAAATTAAAAGAAATCGTATCTACGAGATCTTCTAGATAAAAACACAATCTTCTCGAAAGATCTTTTATAGTATCTTCTTCGACCTCATTTGTTGCTACAGTAGAAACGGTTAGTCTGACGTTGCGAAAAAATCTTATGAATTTCGTACCTTAACAAGCTCACTGGGTAGTTTTCCAAGACAAATCTCTTGAGAAACTCCTCGTCCTAATTCAACGTATATAACCGCAAATCAAAATAGCGTATATAACCGCAAATCAAAATAGCATAAGTAACCACAAATAAACATATCACACAAGATGGATTCGAACATAACATAATAGTCCAAATGTCAACACAAGTGCTAAAGACAGATGGCTAAACAGATTCCATAAAACATCAAAAGCCATAATGGATAACACCACCGAACATCCAAACTAAACACAACTAATAAAATGCTCCACCATAGGGTTATTTCAACTGACATCTCCCACTGTTGTCCCGAAACATAACCAAAGCAAGGTAAAATGTCAGTGCAGGTTGTTGGAAGAAAACTCAGCGTTATTAGATTTGTTTCACCACTTCAGGCTCCTTGTTGTAATATCGATCATTATGATATCTACAGTTTGATCCGCACCAGGAGAGGTTGAATCAAGAACTGATTTATGCTAGTATGAGTTGAACAAAAACCAAAAACTGAAAATTCTTGGGAGAAATCATTAAAGGGGGGGTGGCGTTATTAGGGTTTTATGATGAAAAATTATTATTCTTAACACATCTCGCTTTGAAACCTAAACCTTACTTATAGGGCTAGGCTAAAACAAACCTAGCGGCACTTGTTAAGTATTAGCGACTGCGTTAACTTTCTATTAGTTCGTTAAGACACTAATGAGTTGCTAATGATTGAACTATTTATTAAGCAATTAAATAGTAATGAGTCAATATCAACTAATCTTCGAGTTATTGATAATCACTAAATACTCGAGCCAATTAAATAAGCTATTGAGTGATTATTTGTTCAATCGATATTACACATAAAATGTAGAACCCTTGTAATTGAAATACATTTCTCGATTATCTGATTCTCTTTAATTTCATACATGAAATATAACTCAAACGTCACTTGTATGTGTGTGACCTCCCCAAAATCAAATAATAATAAGTTTTATAATAATAATAATTGTTAATTACTATTATTATAACGATTGATAATAGTAAGATCTAGAAATAAGCTCATAACCTTAAATTATCATGAGAACCCACGCTGGTAATATACAATTACTAAGTTGAGCAGCTAAAAGTTCATGATGTCGCATTTAGCAATTGGTAAATGAATTGATACACAATTATTCATGGCGGGCATAATAAATGGAATAAATTCATTCGATTTTTGACTCTTGGGCCGATTATCTTCTGATTCCTTTATCGCGATCAGTCGTAGGCTAACCATAAGAGTGTGTCATGAAACACCCCACAACTTTCTTTACTTGAGTATGAGCCCGAATAAGCATTTATGGCGTCCCTTAAACAATCAGTACCAAGCTGATATTATGAGGCACAGAATGCTTTCCTTGTACTCCGAGACGGATAAATCCTCCCAATGCTCTCCGACATCTATCGGCTAATTCATTATTAATTAAGCCTTTCTGTTCTTAATCCCCGGCTTTAAAGACATTTGGTCATATGGCTCATTAATCATGTCACAAAACGTATAGACTATTTTGAAGGGAGGCGGTACCAAACCTTATCCCATTCACCGGTGATCTAAATTTGTGAGGATCTATTGAAAATAAAAAAACCATCATTATTCAAAGCTTGAAATAAAAATAATATTCCTCTGAGAACGCAACGCCCGCCATTTCCCTTACCTTGAATCCATTTCCCTCGTTAGTCTTACACTTGACTTGGGTTCTGCGTATTCACGATAAATAGGAACATGACCGATTAATGCAGTAAATTAGAAGTTGTACAAACTTCAATAACATACATACACAGCAAATTTGAGTGGTGAGACCATTCTTCCTATCATCTGTGAACTTCTGTAAATTAGACTTCCGGTGACCTAGGTTAGATGCTGATAATGACAACTTTGTCGTCCTTCACATGTAATAACCGTTTCGTACTAATATTATTATTATAGTATCTTAGTTGCTCGGTGGATTATTTCGAGGAGAAATCAAAAGAACACAAAGTTGAATGGTTGAAATACAACGAATCGGTCGGTTGGTGAGTACGTTTCGATTGTTGAGAATTTTTAGAGTTTGTAGTCGAATACAAATGATATTAGTTGGGTGGTAAAATAAATGTTAATGTTTGGAAGTTGATTGTCGAGATAAGTTAAGCAGTATCGATTGAATTAAAGCGATCGGGGTTTTACTTCCCATATAAATTATTGGGCCAACCATTAACCGCGCTGACCCGACAAGGCCCAAACAAAAACCCATCTTTTCTTCGCCACCGTCTACGTCGTAGCGCTCCTCTCCACTGATTTTTTCTTTCTTGATTTCTCCTAAAATACCATGAGCTTTGGACCTCGGAATTTCTTGGAAGAGTTTCACCCTCGTCATCCTCTTTGATTGAGTAAAAAATTCGGATCTTTTTGGGTATTCGCGAGTTTCGGTTGATTGACTTTGTATTTTGATTTTTTATTGCTATTCGATTCTTGGGCTCACAGTTAGTTGTTCTTGAGTTGAAGTTAAGCTTTTGGATGAGTAATTCGTGGTGTTTTAGGGACGTTGACTTTTGGGGATTTAGTTGACTTCGGCTTTTGTGGGTTATTATTGCTTATAATTATTATCTAGGCTTAGATTATAGTATAGGAGATGATAATAATCGATTTTTGGGGTAGAAAGTGTTGGTATAGTTGAGTTGACTTTTGAGTTGACTTTGGGTTGACTTTTCTAAAATATTGTTTAATTATAAATATGTTGTTGGATAACTTTTTATTGTGATTATTTTGAGGTCGGAAATATGATTTATAAGTTGTTGGAGGAATATATGTTGAAATTAGTTTAGTAGATTTTGGTAAATGCTTGGGCTTTGGGATTTGAGGTTGTTAAATGGGTTTGATTAGTTGGAGAAAGTTGATATATTGGGTTGGTTGATTGAAATTAGTTGAAAATGTTAAATATTTTTCGTTAAGGTGTTATTTGATTATAGGATTTACTGGGATAGTTTAAATTGATGTTTAATAGTCTTTGAAACATAAGTACCAATCACTTAAGTTTTAATTTGTAACTAAAATGGGTTGAAAAGTCAGAAATTTAATTAAGATAAGAGATTAAAATTGTTGCGAGTTGTAATTGTAATTTCGGGTGTTTTGATTAGATGCGGAATGTGGGAAAGGCAACTTTGGATCGATTAAGTAGGGACGTTCTTATTCTTATAAAGGTGATCTTATACTGCATGGGTGCCAGCATTCACGTACTTACTTTCTAAATTATGTGAAACGTGTCATTGTAGTATGATTATGTGAGAATAGTATACTAGTCGTTTGTGTGATTATGTGTGTTTCATTTGTGTGAGGCATGATATGATTATGTTGTTAGCCTTGTTTGCATTGGCGTTGAGATTTGCTTGAGGCAAGTAATAACTTGAACTCTCAACTACGTTTTTTTGTATTAACGGCCTTGTGGCATTCTGATTCTGTGGCCTTGTCGGCACTATTGTATTCACATTGTGCCAGCCGACACTTTTGGTATTTACGTGGCTTTGTGACGCTTTTTATGGTCTGTGGCATGTCGGCACTTTTAATTATTCATGTATGGCGGTTGTGATTGATTTATGATTGTGAGATGTTTAGGCGTGTGCTTTGATATTGTTTTGAGAGAGAAGAAGTAGTTGGTTGTTGGAAGGTGTTGGTTGGAGTTATGCGTGGCTGAGGTGACTTGAGTAATGCGATATGAGACTACATAGTTGGGATGATCAGGGTTAGGTGGCTCTCCTTCCCTGCAGGATATGTGACGCTGTTGGCCTTATACTTCGGTATATGTGCAGTGAGATCTGTTATCACTTTGCTGTGTGCATTGTCGGTGTTGGCCTTATACTTCGGTATATGTGTAGTGAGATCTGTTATCACTTTTCTGTGTGCATTGTTGGTGTTGGCACTTATACTTGATTATAAGTGTAGTGTGAATCTATTATCACTTTGCTATATTGCATTGTTGGTGTTGGCCTTATACTTTGTTATAAGTGCGTGTGAGATCTATTATCGCTTTATTTGTGTGCGTTGTTGGTGTTGGCCTTATACTACGGTATAAGAGCGTGTTTAAGCGATTGGTTCGTCTAACGGTAGGCAGTTGAGCATATGCGTTAGAAGGTTAGTATAGTTGTAGAATGTAAGAGAGATAGATGGGTTGATGACTAGAGTTATAGTCGTTGTTGAGTCTCTGTGATTTTTATTACGGGTGATGGTTACTTATTGAGGCCGTTGTATTATATCTTGACATGTTGTTTAAAGAGTTATGGTGTTGTATAATCTATTTTATGGCTCGTTTATTGGTTATGAACATTGTCTTGATTATACTAGATGTTGCCTTGATAAAAATTATAGCCGAATTGAGTTTCGGTTTGATTATTGACTAATATTATGTCAGATTTTCTTGTGGATCCCCAAGGTTGGTATTAATGATTATCACGTCCTTTAAGGTTAAAAGTTGAGTTGGTTAATGGTTGAGATAACTTTGAATGAGGGCATTAGGTATAAAGATATAAACCGGCGTTTATGCAAATCTATAGATGATGTTGATGATATTTATATATAGTGGAAAGTTGGATTGGCGTGTTAGTATATAAGTTATGATCTAACCACGAAGCGTTGATAATACCAAATCCAAGGTGAATAAGTTCAGTAGACTAAATGAAGAATTTGGTAGAACGATTCCGTGCCAAGATTATCTTGATTTAAGATATACGTTACTAGGTTGTATTAAAGATAATAAACGATTTAGAGGTTCTTATGATATATTTGAATGTACGTAGGAGATGTAAGACTATAATTGGGAGTAGCACTTTAAGGTGAACTAAAGATAAGTGTTTGAGTCATTGTATGTTTGAGTTGTTGTATGTTTGAGTTGTATATTATGTTGGGAATTAGCTATAGCAAGAAAGATAACAAGTAGAGATATCTCCTGTGATTAAGGTGTCTTTGTGAGTAAGTTGTTTGACGTGGTGTGGATTTGTCGGTGTTAGTCGGGAGGCCATTAAAGAAAGATTTATCTTTGTCGAGGAGGAGCATATAAAATATAACTCTTAGGTGGATAGTCGTTAAATAGGTAAGGGTATTGAATTATCCTTGTTTGTATGAGTGGTAGGTTAACGTCTGTGATATTTGTATTCAAACTTTTAGGCGACTCACATTTCCACAATAGGCGGGCGTGTTTACTAGGTTTTGCGGGATGGCCAGAGATCTTTGGCGAGTAAGCTGTACCCGCGGACGTGGCGATGGTGGCTTCCGGACCACCAGCAGTCATAGTTTTATCTTCTTTGAAGTTTTTACATGCGTAATAATTATTGTTGCTCTCGGGATTTGTAAAACAAGTTGTTTGATGTTGTATTTATATTATTACGTTTCAGGTTGTTTAATAGTGTTGGTTGGATTTACTTTAGATGGAGCGAGTTGTATTATTTTATTATCGCGTTAAATGAAGTCATTTTTTATCTTTATCTAATAGTTGGTGACTTAAAGTTATTCGGGTTGATGGCGGTCCCCAACCTCGGGGGGCCCTTTTGGTAGGTCGTTATAATTTTTATTATCGAGCACTAGGTTTATGTTTCTTGGTGTGCTTGTGTGGTTGTGTATGCAGGTTTCGGGTCGTGAGTGTGTTGTTGTGTGAGTCGTTCTACGGTTTTGAGTCGTTTCTTTTTCGAGATCAGTTGGCACATTGAGGGCGCCACTAGAAGATTTCGTTGACTCGAGTACCCGAGGATCTTAGAGACTCCAGGAATTTTTTTGTTCTTTGTGTGGTGTTAATTGGGATTTACATGTGTTATGCTATAGAATGTGTGAACTAATTATGTTAATATCACGTGCGTTGAGCTATATATGTATATATTGAAATCATTTATGGGTATAATATGGAGATCAACATGATGGGTTGTTATATATATATGATGGGTTATATTGAAACAAGACATGTTATGGTTTAGAATATGATGTATGATATCGAAAATATTATGAGATATTTGGGTGAAGTATATATTTTGGGAAGTGTCTTAATAGTTGATGTGGTGGTAGAGTGATAATGAGACTTTATGGCGGGAGGTAATTAAGGATGAGTTGTGATAATTAACATACGATATACTCGAGGTGGAATTGTAAAGAATATCAATGGGTTTATAAGTAAGGATACCGGTTAAATAAGATGTGTGATTATAAGGAAATGTGAAACGTAGGTTTGATCGAAATAGCGACTAAGGCAAAGGTGGATACAAATCAATTTGAATAAGAAGAGTTTTGAGTTCATCCGTATATAATGTTTAAATAAGGGTTGGTGGTTAAGTGGAGTTTATCTTTTGTGATAAGTAATGATTATTCTTGAGAAATTACGAAAGAGACCAATTTATGTCGGAAAATTATTGAAAGGGGTTCCCTAGTGAGGAATTTGAAGTTGTTGATAAGTTGAGTGCGGTGGGTGAACTTAAGGGTATTAAAAGATTAGTTGAGGAGGATTTTGGTGACATGTAGTTATGGGATTAACATTTGATCGTGGTGTAAGATGTTGATCTTTAAAACAATAAAGATTTAGTCTTATGCTTGGGTAATTGAGGGAACAATAATGCTGCGTTGTACATTTGTGGAAGATGGACGTGCAGAGGATACGGAAGAATGAAAGTCGGCGTTGTAATAAGATGAAAATGGGATTTAATCTAGGTGAATGATAAAGAGATTGAGGCTGGGTTGGTGGAATATTTAGGTGATGAGTTGATAATGCGTCGTGAGTCTGGAAGAGAATACGTCTTTGTGATAATAGGCTCGTAATGGATAAATGGACTTATCATAGTGCAGAATTAAACACAGAGGACATATGGAGTTATAAACCTTGTGGGAGCTTAGGAATTGATAATGTTGATGTTGGTTGAAGGAGTTGAATGGAAGGTTATTAAAGGTTACGATTGGGGTATCATGAGAGGACTGGCGGATAGGCCAATAAGATTAAATTAGGGTGTGAAGTGTTAGAGATAACTCAAACTTGTGCATATTGAAGTTCATGACAAAGCTGAGGAAAATTTATGCAGGAAGAGACTTGAGGATGAGATCATGACCGATTCTTTGGAGACAGCAGTTCAGGGGCGTTGAGTCGGTCGACCCGAGCGATCATTTTAATGATATACGGGGCTTACTTGTGTCGGGTTCCCGGCTTGATGTCCGCGAAGACACAGAGACGGTGTCATATCTCTCGTTTCTAGGTTCCTTTTCGAGATAATTCCTCAAGTTTCACGGTATAACATGTCGTATCTTTCTTGGCTTCCGTATTGAATTTGGAACTAAAATTTATATTGTAAACATGAGACATTGGACATCCGCGGCGTCACACTTTGTGCTTTTTTGTGGGATCCACTTTCCCGATGGGAGGCACCATCGTTAAGGTTTCGAGGGAACCTTATTGTTGGCTTAAGTATTCAGTCCTCTCTTGTGAGAATGATTCTCAAGTTTAAGAGACCACTCGTCAAAATTAGGATTTATTCGACACCCCTTTTCAAGTCTTTGGCTTGAAGCAGTTCTTAGAATACTTGATAGTGGTAACCGTATTAATTCTACAAAATAAGTAAATAAAATAATAGAATCGATAAAAGCCTCATGCTAAACACAAATAAATTGTAAAGTAAATACTAATACTTCAAAATCTCACGAATTATATTAGTATCGAGACCTATTATACTTAAATTGGCTTAATGCTGCATTACATTTTGAATCAGAGTATAATAGTAGGTTGTCAACCAATTATGTAAAACTACACTAACTTGTGTCACTTGGCATCTCTTACAAGATGCTACCCAACATTCTTATCTCCAGCCGGTTAAAGCGTACCAATTAAACCAAAGTGTTGCCCGGATTGATCATCGAAAGCCTGGCGTTAGTGGAAATAAGCCGACGATCCGTTGTCGTATCCAGATGCAACATTGCTCTTTTTGCCCGTCGCGTTGTGCCCAATTGATGCAATTGATTGCCTGAAGTTTAAAAAATTAGGCGTCACTTTGCTTAAATTTTAATTGGTAAATTATTATTACTTTGTTTCATTTACTAAATGCGCATGCCTTGCGCCAAGCGATAAATACTGACATGAAAAATAAAACAAGTAATGCACATTCGAGATTATGCGATATGGCCCTGAGAACTATTACAAGTATTTGGCATCAAATATAACATAAGTCTAATTCTTATCTTGTACTTATGGATCAACCGAGTCCACAGAAATACCGCCGCGCGTGAAATGATCTTAATCTTCACTTGTTTTAATGTTATATACTAACCCGTCTTGGGCGAACTGCGAAACGTGGGTAAAACAATAAATAATCGTACAAGAAATATGACTCAGGAAGGTCATTTTATAACATTCTGATCCAGCGAACCGGAAAATAAATAAATGGGCCGTATCTATATAGATTTCAATCACCGTTACAAAATATAGACACTTATTCGTCATATAAATGAACTTAATAAATATTTTAAATGGAATTGGAAAATGCATGTTGTAATTACCAAATTAATTAATCCATGTAATTACACATATAAAGTGAGTAATATAAACTCGATTATCATACAGCGTGTCAATTAATAATTATTACGATAATTATTAACCATATATATTAGAAAATATTTATCAAAAATATATTCTAAAATATATTAAGTAATTGAAATTGTTACCATAATTGTTATATCAATTTTAAATTAATTTAAAAGATATAATATAAAGAAAATTAATTAATTGTCGTCACATGTAATTAATTGTCGATTAGGTGATTAAAATGACAAATAATCAATAAAAATCGAAATATATCTGGTCATAATTTTTGGAAATCGAAATAAGGAATAAATTCGGAATTAGGGTTTCAAAATTATGGCGCCGTCATGATAGGCTCGAACGACCGACTACGATAGTCGACCGTCGACATCTGTAGCGCCGCCCGTGTATGTCGTCGTCACAGCCGTCATTTGAGCGACAAATGACCCGATCCGACATCGGGCAGCGCCCGTAAGTCATTTGGAAGTGATCGGCCCGATTTGTAGTAATATTTCATATTTAACTCGGTTTTCGATTTAATTTAGTTCGTTTATAAAATCTTTTGGAAGCTTTAAAAATTTTCAAAATTTATCAAATTCAAACACATTAAACTTCATAATTTTGAGCAAAATCGGCTGGTAGTTCATTAAAATTAATTATATTTAATTAACAATTAAATAGTTCAAAATCTCAAAAATTGTTTTGTGGCACTTAGAAAATCCAAAAAATGAACTTTATCGGAGATCTTCTCACGTGCTATCTGGGTTCAGAAAAAAATTAGTTTGTAATTGTAAAAGTTTCTACCTCCCAAACCGTTTTTACAAAGCGTTTTGAAAACAAAACCAATTAAATCGTCCTTGTTATGAAACAAAATCCATGTTAACAAAATATGATAATACATGTCATAAACTTATAACGCATGTGTAAATTAATAATCAAGAACATGGTGATTTATTCTTATCTTATATTTATCAATTTAAATATGAACAAGGAATTAATCAAATAGAAATTGATAAAAACAACAAGCTTATAAAATAAAAGCGATGTAAAACAACTTTAATTTGGCTCACATGATACCCGGTGATTAAGAAGAAGTCTATGGATATATGATTATAAATACAAATCCATAGATCCGGGGATCTTAAAGTGCTACTTCATTATTCAAAAATACACATAATTCTGATATGTAATGTAAATGAATTCTGATGCGGCCGGAGTAAATTCACCAAAAATCCACACGCTTCAAATTCCGCAAGCGTAGATTTGACTTCCCTCGGCTCCTTGTTGTAATATCAATCGTATGATATCTCCTAGTTGATCCACACGGAGAGGTTGAATGGCCCGATTTATCTTCAGTAAACGAGTTGAACAAATAAAAACCAAAGAAAATTCTTGGGAGAAATCGACTAAAGGGGCGGCTATTAGGGTTTGATGATGAAAAATTATTGTCTTCTTATCTCATGAAAAACCCTAAAAAACTATTATATAGACTAAGTTAAAAGCAAACCCGATAAGCAACCGTTAAGTATTATCTTGACTCGTTAACTCTGATAGTTCGTTAAGACACTAATGAGGTTGTAATGAAGTTGAAGCTATTTAATTAGCTTAATTAAATAGTAATGAGTCAATATCAATAATCTTTCAAGTTATTGATAAATACTAAAATTACTCGAACAAATTAAATAACTATTTAATTGATTCTATTTGTTGATGATATTCTACATAAAATGTAAGAACCGCTTGTAATGGAAGCCCCATTACTCGATTATACAATTCTATTGAATTTATACAGAAATATAACTCAACGTCACTGTATGTGTGACCTTACAAACTCGAATAATAGTAAGTTAATATAATAATTGACGATTCACTATTATTTATAACGATTAATGATAGTCTAGCAATCGCTCGCTAACCTTAGAATTATCATGAGAACCACATGCTAGTAATATACAATTACTAGGACTGAATTAGATAATCACATTTAACTTAATTTGTTAAATGAATTGTTCTGATTTTATAGCGAGCGTAATAAATGGAATAGTTTTCATTGATTTCCAGCGTAGAGTACCTCTACTTATTTCGCTGATAGATGGATCAACTTTTGGATCATCCTCACCACTTAGGCTCCTTAATCGTGCCTCTAGAACAGATTTCTTAGCCAAGCTAGACTGAATAACCCCCTCCAAATAATGAATCTAATCTACCGAGGGAGTTGGGGTGTCACGTCTGATTGCTCTACAGCTCACTTGGCGTCAACGATTTAAAGATGGCAATATGTCCCTTGCATCAACTTTGGGCTAATGGTGATGAACCCAAGAGTTGGGCCTTGGCGTCTTGGCATTAATAATGTTCTCCTTTTGAGATTCGAATACCCACGCAGCATGTTGGGACATGCGATAAGCAGGAACAACATGAAAGTTGAGCGTCTTCCAAATATGAGCGCCCCAAGTTGAGCGATGTAAAGAACCTTGGAGAAATACCAAATACACTTGTGGTATGTGGTAGGCACCTTGCGTTCCTACCTTATGTAACCACGCATATTTCACGAGCTTTGATGAGAAAGCCACTTTGTCGGTCAGTGTAATGACACCTTTTATTAACACGCAGCGATCTCAGGGATTCGCGAAGTTGTAACCAGTTTCTCCATCATTTGCTCTCCCATAAAAAGCATTAACAAGACTTGGAGAGAAATTAAAGGTAAAATTGCGGAAGGTTACCGTTTGAAAGTTGTGGCTGGTAGGATTAATAATATCTTGATGTAATAGGACTATTCCTTTGAAACAGTTAGCATGACAAATGTTCTCTCCCGGTGTCTTTGATTATGTTGGCATTCTTCTTAGGTGGCCAGACGACATCTTCTCGGCTACAACTTTATTGACCATGAAACCTCCCACTTAGCTTGCTTTCTTCTTGAGTCGGTCACCACATTAGATCAGACACCACAACAACATTCTTGGAGTGCTGCTGTTTGACTCTTTATTCTATTCTAGATTCGAACTTTAGAGCACAGCATGTCATTCCTTCTCTTTTGCTAAATTATAGGAGCTATGTCCTCTTCATCAGACTCTTGAGCCTCTTCATCAGCATTGTCACCCTGTGGCTCATGTTCAAGTAGCCATTCATCATTAATAGTTGGATGTACAATAGGTGGTACCTCACATTCGCATACATGATCTTCGAACTTTCTGCATCACCTTTGTCATCGTAAACATCGGCGACTTCGCCTGGCGCCTTTTTACTCTTACCATGACCTTCGCACATTCACAAGATTTCTTTCTTCTTTACTGAATTTCCTCTTAGGCTCAAAGGATTCACCAACATCAACACTCTTCTTGTGCTTCCTCTTGAACTAACCTTACATGCATCCTCGGGGATCCCAGCTTGCGAACCTCGACATCGAGGTTTCGTGATATGACCAACAGTTGGTCCCTCCATATTACGATGTCTAAATTGTCGGTGACACTTGGTAGCACACCTTCCTTCGGCATCATAGCGGTCACAAGCTGCATTGTCCATGACACTTGGTATGCCGGCCATCAATGCCACTTAGCAGCCAGTAATGCGGCCGAGTCATCGACAGATGGTCTCAGCACATCTCCCCTTGAGGGAGTAAAGATCCTTCGATCTATCCAACGTGTCATGACTTTGGAATTAGCACATCCCAACCATGCCTTTAGTGCTTGGAACCTCCACATCTTGCAATCACGTGTCAGTGTAATAGCGTCTACATCGTCCACTTTCGGTTATCACCATGCAGCAGATTTGTCGAGGAGCCCAGCACTTGAAGGCTTTCGGCCAATCGTACCCGTGGTGTCTTTGATAGATGGATTAACAAATGAATCAACACATACTGCGACTTACGACATCTCGGCAACCGGAGTTAATGACTCTTTCTTGAGTGGAAGCATTTCTTCTCTATAATGTCTCCTCACATTTAATTTAAATCATGGGACTTACTCGCTTTCGCATTATCATCTTCCCGTGCTTAGGCGTGCCTGACCTAGGGTTGTCGAGTTCTTGGAAATTTGTGTAATTCACCCAAGGGAAATAATTGTTGTGAATTTCAGGTTATGTTTAACCGTGTGTGCCGCCATTGGAGTGTTGTCAGCAGGGGGAATGCTCCCCAATTGAAGTTAATTTGAACCACAGGTTCTCACTCATGCCTCGTCGAAGCAGAAGCTTTCGACTTTGCTTCACGCCACGGGCTCCTTTACTCACCATTAATTGGTTCCAACACGCGTACATGAATCTCAACAGGACTATGCCACTTCTTTTTTACCTTTAGTCTCTTTCTCGGGCAGTATTAACCTCTGCCGTGTCTTAAAATTTTTAAATTTGGAATTTTTGTTTGGTTTTGAGAAAATATGGTGCGGTTGTGAGTAATTTGGTTGACAAGCAAAGAGTTTGTGTGAGCGGTTGTGTTGATTAAGAGAGGAAATAGATGAATTTGAAGGAAGTTAATGACGGTTTTGGTGTGATTTGGGGAGGATATATGGAATGTTTTCAATAAAAAGAAATGTAGGTGGTTAAGACAAGAACTTTCCATAATAAATGAACCATAGTTGCCTTTAACTCGAGCATTAACTTTTCCTCCAAGATTTTCCTCCAAAAGCAGATTCACATGATTTGAACTTCCCAGCGTATGCAAATAGTTATCAACACGCCTGTAACTTGGGCTTTTGAGAACATATATTTCTCACATCCACCCCGATTGTAACACTTGGTATCAACCTCGTCGCTCCCTAGTGGTACAACCCTTCTTTAGTTGCTATTTATGATAACACCATTCAAGAGGATCTCGAGGATTCGAACTTAGCTACATCGAAATCTTTAGTAAAATATCTGTCGGTTAGCATGCGTACTCGCGTGTTCCAAGGAAGTACTTTGTCTTGACAAGTTCCACTGATGAAATGGTGCTTAATATCGATGTGCTTGGTTCGACTATCTTTCTTACCGAGGATTCTTGAAATGTTGAGGGCACTCAAGTTGTCCTGATAAGTCATGTCACTTGCGACATTGTATTCTTGAAGCATCTGCTTCATTCACATAAGAGATTCTGGCCTGGCTACTACCAACAACTATCTATTCGGCTTGATGAGCAAATATCTTGAGTTTTGTTCTTCTTTGAACCAAGATACAATTATTTCCCAAAAAGAAACATCCTCCTGATGTACTTTTTATATCATCGGTATTTCTTGTCCAATCAGCATCACAAAATCCCACAAGAGTACTGTTAGTATCAAAAGAATACAAAAGACCATAATCCACGGTAGCATTCACATATTTGATAATCCTCTTGACTTGATTCGGATGGCTTTCCTTGGAATGCGCTTGAAATGCGACACGTACACCAGCAGTATGCAATGTATGCGTGCGGTTGCAGTGAGATAGAGGCTCCACTGTCGTACTCTTTTGTAGTTCTCGATGTCAGTGAGCTGCCTCCAGTATCTTTACGAGTTTCACATGAGTTGAAACGGTGTCCTCTTCGACTTGGAATTTTCAGTCGAACTTCTTGACTAAGTTCTTGGCATACTTGGAAAGAGATATGAAAATGTTCTCTTTAAATGGCTTGACTTGAAACCCCAGAGAAATATAAAATTTCATGTACCATCTCAAATTAGAACTCCATACATTAGACAAACTATTGCTGGTGTTGGACATCCCTCCAAATATTATGTCATCGACATAGATTTGTACTACCATAAATTTGGAGTTCGCATATTTAATAAAGAGAATTAAAACTATCTGTTCACTCACGATGCGTATCCTTTGGGTAATAGGTACTTTGGCAGTCTAGTACACCGTACTCGAGGCTTGCTTGAGTCCATATAGAGCTTTCTTGGTCCCCAACACATGTTAGAATGCTTATCATCTTTCATCCATTTGCCTCTGAGAAACTTCTTCTTGACCACCATTGAAATACTTTTTCACTTCATTTGGTATAATTTCGCTTAAATGACATGCTAAAGCGAGAAGATATAGCCTCAACGACAAGCCAGACAAGCGTTTCCCTCAAATTCGACTCCTTCCACTGTGAAGTAACCTTGAGCCCTGGCCTTTACTTTATTTCTCGTAAAAACTCTTTGCTCATGGGACTTGTTTTGTAGATCCCGCCGTTCCTATGACATTATGATCACGAATTACAAGCCTGAGCTACCGTATCATTTCTTTGAAAGCTGTAGTAATTAAATGCTTGCATGGCATTTATCCGTTTCTCGTCTTTGAGAACTTCATCAACATTCTTTGACTCTACTTTGGATGTAAATAAGCTTTTTGTCATGACCATGCTACGTAATCGGCAGTTCCACTTCGCCCCATTATAACGCAGCAGTTGGTCTCTCCCCCGATAATATTTGTCGACACAGTGGTTCTTTAGATTAAATTTGGTTGGCATAGGCCCATTGTCATCACATGTGTCATTAACACTTTACCATCGACAAATTCAGTCCTTGTCGGTTTTCTGAGTCATTGTGAGTGTAAATCATACATGTATTCTTCGCTCATTCCGACTCCACGTATCGGTGCTTACATTTATAGACTCCGCTGACCACGAGTCCTTTTGTTAAGCCTTACGTGGAGCCCTACTATGTCGTGAATATCCAAAGAATATGCCTTCATCACTCCTAACATCAAATTTCTGTCTTGGTTCACGATCAGCAAGAATATAACACAAACTACCAAATACATGGAAATATTAAACATTTTTCTTTCTCCCCCTCCATATTTCATAATTTATGTTGTTTGTACACAGTCGTGAAATTATGCTTGATTGGCATGTATGTGACGAGGTGTATTAGCCTCGACCAAAACTTGAGAGATGTTCTTAGCATTAGTCATGACTGCGTGTCATCTCTTAAAATTCGATTGTTCCTTTCGATTACAATGTTTTGTTGTGGTGTGACGAGCGAGAGAATTCTGGTAATTCACCCATGTACGGAAACTCCATAGAACTTTGGAATTTTGAACTCATTCCATGATCACTCTGATCCACGACAAGCATGTTGCTCGCTCATTTTGAACTTGGAGAATTAGCTTGACAACCTCCAAAGTTCGAGTTTTGTAGAAACTTAACCCGTGTATACCATTGAGAAGTCATCAATACGTACATAGACATGCTTACCTCTATGCTTTCAACACGCGGTCCCATCAAAACCATATTATCCAACTTCGAGCTACAGTTGTGACTATCTATTGTAACCACGGTAATGACTCTTGGTAACTTTCGACTTAGCTTTTCTCCACATGTTTGATCTTTGACATCAAGTGGTAGTATTCCTCGAATATCTTCCTTAGAGATAATTTGGTGGATATTTTTGTAGTTAGTATGACCTAATTTCTTGTGCCATAATTCAACATCCTCACATTTCTTACTAGACAAGGCTTATGCGAGGGCTCATATAAACGATTATCCAGGCTGATCTCGTTCCATGCATAATTGTCTTATCGCGAAGTCGGTGATAGTGTACTCACTCCTTGAAAAGAACACTTCATTACCATTATTACATAATTGACTTATATTGATGAGATTCTGATTAATCCTTAGAGCTAATAGTACATCCCGATTCGAATGTAGTAAACCGTCTATATTTAACTCTCGTTTGCCAATAATTCTTCCTTTGCCTCCATCCCCAAAAGTGACATGGTCGCCTTTAGGAGAAGCGAATAAAGGCGAGGAATAAACATACTCTTGTCGTATTCTAGAACATCCACTATCAAAATACCAAATTGACTCTGCTGATGTTTTCAAGGAGGTATAGGCAACTTGGTGACAGTATTCATGCTTGACCCACCGAGTCTTGTCTTCTTTGTCTGCTTCACTTTTGGTCCATATAACTTATATGATAAGGGGCAAATATGACCTTTCTTTCACGGTAATAGTAGTACCCGGACTTCTGCTTATAACCCGTTGATAGCCGCTACTTCTATACATCTTTGGCAACCTCGTGAACAAAGTTAGTGCCCTTCTTTGGGTTTGGACATGTTGCCTTTGTCAAAGCCAATACCTGTACTATCACCAACCTCTTTGCCAACTGAAAGAATTTCCTCAAGAATATTCGTGCTTGAATTCATCATTTTTAATCCCTCGTTCAGCGCATTAACTTGAGATCTCAAGTGATTAATTTCTTGATCTTGATCCACTCCTAATTTTCTCAGTCTCTCATTTTCCATCTTCAATTTGTTCCTTTCAGCATCTACTTTGGTAAAGACCATGGTTAGCTCCATCCACTTAGTGTATAGGAGTTTGTAATTTTCCAAGCCTCTTCGTGATCGTTTCTTCTCTGCTTGCTTATTATAAATTCATCTTTGTCTATAATAGTTATTTCGGCGCTCTGTAAAGCCCACAAAGTTGCTAATTTGATCATCTTGTCCATCTTTTGATTCATTATCACTTAAGGTTGAGGAGTAATTCTTTGATTGCTCCTTGAGATAGTTAGGACGCTTTCGGCTTGAATATGTCAAGCTATACGATGATAAATTACGGTTTTTTGTTAGAGGTCGGATCACAAATCCTCCAAATCGAGCTTTGTGCAGCATTGCTCCCAATTGTGTTCTACAAAACAAAGACTGAATTGCCGGGCGGAAACACTCGGCGATCGAGTCGATGCGGATCGAAAGCGTTTAGTTTCAAAAGAAGAGTATTTGGGTGTCAAAGTGGGCCGGCTTGGTTGGCCTCAGGTTTACCTTTTATAGTTGTTTGAGCGGTTGCTTTGGTGGAGCCTTGATGGGTCGATTCGTTTCGATTAATGATTAGGCGGCTCGTTAAGGGGTCGTGTAATAATAGTCTTAATTACCCTCGCGGGGTGAGCGTTGGACACTTAAAGGTCTCTTGCTTTACCGACTTGGGCGTTCAAACTCACAGGTAGGCTTTGGTATTCCGGCCCGCTTTCGTGGGGTCAAGGTCAGTGTCGGTTCTTCGCCCGGGGATCCTTCTTCATTGAGCCCAATTAGATTGGACACGTCTACGGATCAACCCCGTTTCAATTATGGGATTATCATATGCCTAGATCGGCCATTTTCGATGGGTCGGATCTTGAATATGAGTGAATGTACCGGTTCTTGGCGCCAAATAGCGCCTTAACTTTTCCCTATAGGTGTCAGAGGCGTTTTGCCTCCCAAGAGCCGTCGTTTGCCGTTTCATATCTTCACCATCATTAGGTATTCAGAGCTTTTTAGGTGCCGCTTTCTACTTCATAATCGCCCCTATTTTGAATTTGAAAAGACACCGATCTTTATAAATTAAGTGATACTTTGAATCTCTTGACATTTCTTCTTGTAAATACTTTCGATTATTTTTGCCTTCTGCAGAGTTTTCCTTCTCTCTTGATGGCACGTATAAGCGTACCCTCGGGAGACTATCCTTCCCGCTAAGGAGAAAGTCGTAGGGGGTAAATGTACTTGTCGCTTCCCGCTCGGCTAAAATCGCGTCTACTAGGCCGGCGATTGGGGTCTTGTCGGCCAAAAGCCTTCCCACAGCGAGGGCCATATACGATGCCTACTTTTCATGATCAGGGTTCTCTGGAGGATGACTAACTTTGGACGCGGCCCCCAGAGAACTTTTCGTAGAGGCTTACCGATTGTGGATATAGGTAATCTCGGTTTTGCGGTTTTTATCGCCTTGTTTGGAGAATTTCTATGCAAACTTGTTTAAAACTTAAACAAGTAGCATACAAGATCATTCAAATTGTATATAATATATATATAAATATATATATATATATATATATTATACAATTTTACAAATCAGTACTTAAATGTGAAAGCGACACTGACAAATTCTTTCACGAAGCCTCCTTTGAATTCCAATTGAGCGCCACCAATTGAAACCTCTAGTTGGTCCCGAGAGGTGAGTCCGTTCTTGATTTTGCTAGAACTAGAGCGATTCGATTGAATAATCAGCCACAATTTCAATTAACTGTATTTGAAGCTTCCCTGCTTGCTTCAATGGGAGGCCGTGAATATGGTGGTGGCTAGGTTTTTTTTCATATGAAAACCTAATTCATCCCACATATATAGCCCACGCTTTAATCAATCTGACCGTTAACGTTAAGATGACTAGTTTAACTCGTTAATTAAATCAAATACTAACGAGTTATTAGTAAGTAACTAACAAGTCACTACTCGAGCTTAACTAGTCAGCAGATAATTAAACTTACAAGTTAATTAATTACATTTTAATCAATTATGTTTTACTATCGATTGTAAAATTCTCGATTGAGTCTCGTTGATTTCATCGACTCACCGATTTATGAGACGGTTTAATTCGGTCATGAAATAAAACTGTATAGGTGTGCGGCTATTACAGGCTCGGATAACGTGATAATAATACATTGACCATTATTATTATTGTTGTTATAATGATTATCCATGAGGATACAGCCATCGGCGTAATCCACTGTATTATCGTGAGAACCCGACTAGTAATTACAATTACTATGATTGAATGTTCCGTTTATGTAATCCACGTTCACTAAATCGATTAAATGAATTTTACAACAATTATGTAATGAAATAATAAATAAATAATAACTATTGATTTAGCGATCACTCTCCCTCGCTTCTCTTTTATGTTTAAGATTTAATTCTCCCTTGCTTACTTGGTGACCTCACGCCGGGCCTGGGAGATAGTCGCGCCCTCTTGTCTGTGAGACCCGTACCTGCTTTCGAGGCATTGACCACGGGGAAAACCGAGATTAGGACCATGGAGCAAGAGCTGCCAAACTCGAACCCCCAAAGAGACATGACTATCCTGAGACGCCTGAAGGACCGAGGCGAGGAGGGTTAAGGCATGACAGCTGCGCCCGTAGCATCGGGAGAAAGAGGGCGTGCATACGCATATCTCGAGGATAGCCCTCGAAGGTGCTGCCCGTATCGGTGTTCTCTTCCTATCGGATTGTTTCTTGGCGCGGGACGAAACTCAAGTACTCGCTTTACTCACAGCTGATATAGCGATAATACCTTGTGGGGTGGATAAACTGACGATTTTCTTCCCCCAGCCAAGCGAATCCTCCCGGCCCCTTAGGCCAAGGATATTTTTCTTTATGTAATCTTGTATTCTCTCTACATCAGGTTTATTAATATATTTCCACTTTCGGCTTATACATGCTTTTTTGTTTCTTAGTCACTTTTAAGTAAAGTGCGCCTTGATAGTTCTTATTTCATGTTTGTTTGGTACTTACTCCTCATGTTGTCAGGACTCACCTCGGACCCTTGGGTAAGAGGATGATCTATTGTTTTATGGTAGAGGTCTACCTTAAGAGTTTTGTATCCTGTTTATTCAGGTGCGGATCACACCTCTCGCTTTCGATGTGTGGGATATGGACCATTTGTGATAGGGTGGATTGTACATGGGGACGTCTCCCACTTTCCTTGAGAACCTCCTCCTTGTCAGCCTTGAGGATTTAGTTCTCAATTAGTCGGATGGTAGGATATACTCAAACATTTAGATAGATTTGCATGATAGGATCATCTTTTGGTCTTCTCCGGTGGTCGAGGCCTTGATTGACACTACACCCGTAGAACTTATTCAAAGTTTTAAGGCGAACACATTGAACTACATTTTATTCGAAAAAATAACAAACGGAAAGACAAGAGGTGAGGTTACATGTAGTACTTCCACATATGACATGTGTTCCATGATCCCAGGCACCTAAATCTATCCGGGGTTTCCATTTCATAAGTGGTGATTCGAAATCCTCTCTTGATGAGATCACGGTACTTCCAGGTGACTCAGGAACTTCCGGGTTTTCCATGTGGATGCTTGTCTCGCTCGAGGACTGATGCTCCCTTTAGGCCCATTGGCCCCGGACCTTCTTGTTGTAGTGAGCAGCTACCTTGCTCTTGTACCGGGCCATTTGTTGACTATCGGCGACCCTCTTTTCCTCGGTAGGTCGGTGCCCAGGCTGCAGCCACTTTCTTCATTAGCCAACTCGTCATAGTATGATACCCGTGCGGTTTCTAGGTGAATCTCCACGTGCCAGGGCATCGAGATCCGCCCACCAAGCGAAAGGGGAGTGCGGCGGTGATAGGGTTAGCCATAGTCCGGAAGGACTATAACGTCATGGGAAGTCCTTTGTCCCATTACTCGCTTCCTCTGGTCGCGTCTTACGACACCTTTGAAAGATTACCGAATTAAATCACCTCCAGCACCCATTGGCAGGAATTTTCTTCTGAAGCTTCTCCAATGTTACATACCGGTTCTAACATAGGTCTTCAATCTTTCGGCCGTGAATTGAGTCCGTTGTCGGTGACAGCGCGGGGGCCTCAGAATACGGTGAAGATCTCCTTGAAATGGTACACCTCTTCGATCTTGCCCGGTGAGTGGCTTGAAACACACCCACGTTTCTTGAAGTAGTCTCTTGCGGCGATGTTCACTTGAGTGTCCTTGGAAGGTCCCCTACGATGTCAACGCCAGTGATGGAAGGGGTAGTAGCTGATGCTAATCGTCATAGGGGAGGTTGGTGAGGATCTTTGGCATCCCTGTGGCGTCGCATCTCCGGACGTGATCTTGGGCATCTTTAGCTACAGAAGGCCAAAATATCCCGTGTTAGGATCCTTTGAGGATTAGGACCTTTAGTAATATAGTACATTGCCTCATGCCTTTCTTTAACATTGCCGCTCCACTCTTCTCTGGTGATACATTTCATTGGTCCTTGGATGGACCTCCGATAGAGGACCCCGTCAAGTAAGGTGTACCTTAGGCTTTGCCTGTGGATCTTGTTAGCCCATAGGGATCTACAAGGAGGGCTCCAGACTTCCAGAAATCTTAAGATATCACTGAGGCTAGGCACGGCTCCGCCGCCCCTCAGGCGTTGTTCGTCACTTCCTTCATCAGGAAGGCTTAACGACCGCCCCGCTCCCACCCGGGGTGGGAGTCCTATGATAGTCCACATACTCCTTGGTGGCTAATTGGGACAGCATACGCCTCACGATTCCTCTCCGGGACATGCTCCTTGTGACAGGATCGAAAAGTCTAGTCAAACTCTCACCTTGAATATCCTACCGGCCTTTCCTTTGTCACCATCAATTTTTGGAAATCTCATACTTTGGCCCTTTATGGCGAGAATCCGTTCTTACATTGATGTGTTCTCTTTCCAAAGCATTTGCTAATGAGAGTCCGTTAGCGAGTGTTTATTACTCGGCCTCATAGTTTGTGGCGTGAAGAAGCAGCGAAGGGCATACTCGATCTTGTACTGAGGGGACCACAATAAGATTTTGGCTCACTGAACCACCGGGTTGCTATTTCCCGTCCACAAATAGCAACATGTTCGCTGCTCATGACTTCTACCACATTGATCGACTCACAGCTCTTCCTTGAATTATCTCAGAGGCACTCTACCGTCAAATCGATCGAGGCCTAACCTTTGATGCTCATCCATGGTCGGTATGAGGTCAAACTCGCTTCGACTCTATGGCCCGTTTGACTATTCTCCCGTAGTGATAGGGGTTCGCGAGGATTTCTTTGAAGGTTGATACGTAATTACCTCTTGGGTGTGCTTCAAAATAAGGCTCGAGCTTCCATTTCACGCTACAATTAGAGCAAGGCCGAACTTCTCCGTCAAAGATACTTGGTCTCGGCTCCTACCGTCACTTTCAGTGACATAATGCGCGGCGTTGCACCTTTTGTCTTCCCACGGATGAGGGGCGCTACTTAGCACTGAATCCGAGATAGCCAATGGAAACTCTTGGAAGTCACTTGGCCATGGAGTCGTGCCGGTAGCTATGGGGAGTTGCAAAATGCGCCTTCAACTCTTGAAAGAGCGTGACACTCCGGGGTCCACTCACCGTCTATACTTTTTAATTGCCACTCGCTGCTTGGCGAGATATGAACGAAATCGAGGCACCTCATTACGCATCTGCGGATTTGCATGGCCTATACATTTGCTATCTGTCAGGATTAGGCCCAATTCCCTTTTAGTGATCGTGTAGCGAGGTATTTCGGAGGTCTCCAAAGTACACAAATTCTCAAAGCTTTCCTGAGGTTGGCTTCGTGGTCGAATCGTCCCCGACTCTTTGATGTAAGTAATCATCCACATAAATTTCCATGTTCAGACCAATCATTTGGAGAACACCTCGTTGACCATCCTTTGATCATGTAGTTCTTATTAAAGGTCATGACTTTCATGATAAGATGCCATGCATGTGAATGCGATTTCTCCACATTGTCTTTGACCATGAATATTTGGCGGTATCTAGGAAGGCATCTGAAAGAATTCCACCGGCTTGTATCCCTTGAATCGACCCGATACGTGTTGGGTAAAGGGTAGCAATCGCGGACGAGGCCTTATTGATGCTAATTGAAATCGGTGCACATCGCCAAGCTCGGATTGGGTTTTAAAGGACCAACCTTCACGTTAGCGAGCCGTGAGAACAGAGTTCCCATTATAGAACCTACGACAACTTTCTTACCTCTTTGCGAATGGCCTCTCCGCCACTTTTTGAGAGAAGATTAAAACTGCTTTACTTAACCCGGCTTGTAATGCGAGATCAACGTCCTAATCGGTGGATCGACACGGATGGATCCACCCCCGGCATATCCTTTGGCTCTCATGCAAATATATCCCGATACCCCCGACATATCCTTTGACTCGGATAAGCGTAGACACGTCTTTATGCCCGATTGTCGTTCGATCTTGAATACATGGCGGATCCTATAAAAGCGAAGTGGATACTCCGAATCTCCTCATCTTTGCCGTTGTTCTTTGCATATATGTTCCCTCGAAATCCTCTGGGGGAGAAAAAGACAAGTCTAGAAACTTCGAGGCGTGCCCTTGATTCTTGCATATATGTCCCATTTTGGCATAGGCCGTAACTTTCGCTCCCAAAGTCGTCTCTACAACCCCACCCCGGAGATGGCGTTGACCCTTCGGTGATGTTGGGAGGTCCGTGAGGATCGATCTTTCGATTTAGCTTGCCGATTCACGCTATGGGTCTCGCCCATGGACTTAATCCTTGTTGCCCATTTGGTGAAACCTACATCTTGATGCCGGTGGCGGCGGTCGTCATTCTTCATTGCCCGTATTTGTTTGTTACTAGGTAGACTTGCTTTCATGTCCCTCATAGTCACGAGGTACTAGCACATTCGTGGTGAGTCAGCATGGCGATCGCACATCTCGATCTCTAGGAACATTCATTGAAAATTTCTTGTGAGTCAGTATTAATTTCCTCGCCCGGCCCTATTGCTTGAATCTCCACAGGCGTGAAAAGGCACTCCCGTTAGAAGGTCGATCAGAAGCGTTATGCTTGTCGGCATAGGATCTATCGGCGCTCACGCGCCCCGGGCTCGAGGGCTCACTTCGCCCGTCTTCATCTACCGAGTGACACCTACCTCTTTTAGCCTCCTCGATCTGGATGTATTAAGTAGGCCGTTCATTGACCTCTCCAATCTTGGTGGTGACTCCTTGAGGCTTTTGCTCATCAAACTTCCTTGAAAGGAAATCCGCGGCAATCTTTTGGTTAGCATCGGATATCGGGTTGAAGCGTATGCAAATCAACTGCTTGGAAGGAGACGTCGACTCGGTCTCACTGTGCGAAGGTCATTAGGGTGCTCGTCGCAATAACTGGCTGGACTCTCCCCCATGTAGGTCACAGTGAGCCGGGTTTTTGACTCCTCAAGCTTGTAATCCGCCCGCCGAGCTGGCTTGATTGACCAACTGGCATGTAAGCTGGGCGGGAAGGCCGGCGATTTTCTTTGCTCTTGTCGTGGGTCCCGAGCGACATACGAGGCCCGGAACTCCATGATGTCTTGTCCGGCGGTCGAATGACATACGAGAGGCCCCAGGCTCGCGATGCTCGCTGGATCCGTCTTCCCGGTAAGTTTAGTGAATGCGGGGTTTATCTCTCAGAGAAAGTACATCACCGACATTATCAAGGACTTGAAAATGGAAGATGCTAAGATTGTTCTCACTCCACTAGCTGCAGATTGTAATTCCAACGATCCATATTCTCCTACATTGGCTAATCCTAGTCCCTATAGAAAACTAGTTGGAAGATTACTCTATCTTAATTTCACTATGTCTGACTTGACTTATTTTGTCCATCATCTAAGTCAATTCATGCATAATCCACATATGGTTCATTGGAATGCAGCTTTGCATGTAGTAAGATATTTGAAGGGGACTGTTCCCATGGGTTGTTCTACTCAGCTCAATCAGATCTAACATTAGAGGCCTACTGTGATGCTGACTTGGGAAGTTGTCCTATTACTAGGAGGTCCATTACTGATTTTTGTGTATTGCTTGGCTTATCTCTTATTTTCTGGAAGTCCAAGAAACAGACCACAGTGAGTAGATCTTCTGCAGAAGCCAAATATGGAAGTGTTGCAGTAGCTGTATGTGAGTTGAAATGGTTGAGTTTTCTTCTTCAAGACTTGCAACAGTCCTTATGTTTGCCTATTCCCCTGAGATGTGACAATAAATCTGCAATACACATCATTCAACGTCCTCTATTTCATTAGCGTACCAAGCACATAGAGATGGACTATCACTTGATTGGGGACCATTATAAGAAAGGGTTCATTAGCCCAGTTTTCATTCCCACAAAATTACAGCTAGCTGATGTTTTTACTGAGACCTTATCCAGTGGCTTGCTTACTTATTTATTGGTCAAGATGGACTTTCTTCCTCAAGCTCCATCTTGAACGGGATGAAGAATTATGGTGAAATGATGTGCTGATAAAGTTTTGGAGCATAAAGAGCAAGTGTGTTTGTTTTGTGTTACTTGATGAATTCAAACCCTGGTGAATCCGTGTGAGGGTTGATCGTGTGGAGGAAATTAAATGGAATGGACGGTCGAGATTAATCTTGGAGTTAGTTGAGTTAGTTGGGTGATATGGAGCCTAGTCTAGTTGTCAAATAGTGATTGATCCGCGTATATAAATAGGAGTTAATATACAAATTGTAATTCAATTGAGGTATTAATTAAATATAAAAATTCTCTTTCAATTTTTCCCGTGATGTTCTTCCCCAATTTGATTGATCAAACCCTAGTTCTTAAATCGATCGATTCATCTTACAATTCGTTTAATTGATTAATTCCACAGAATTTATGAGACTATACCTCAATTATATGACTTGTCGCATCGACTACTTACGGTTGTCCTTCCCCATCTCTTAGAGATATTTGCGAAAATCATAAGAAAATCACTTGCTACTAAGCAGCACCTAAACAATAACAAAATGCATTATTTAAGAAATTAATTGGTTTACTACAGAAATTTATCGTGTGGCACAATATATTTAATGTATCGTGTGCCACGCATGGTACACTTTTTAACTATTAACTATTTAGCAAACAAACTTATTTTTTCAATTTTACTGTATATTTTTCTTGGGCGTTTGATTTTAATTTAATAATGTTGTTTTATAAAGCGATATTGAAGCAAATGATGTGGAATATTTAGCAATTTGTCAAAAACACAATTAATATTTAAAATTAGAACTACAATTAAATATTAAACAACTGATATATAACAAAAATAGAGATAACCAAGAAAGACCTCCACAATTATTGTGGTTGGACAAAAATACGGGGAGATAATCAAGTTTTACTAAATAATCTCAATTAAAATTACTATTACTATTACTCTTACATCATCATTTACATGAAATATCTATTTAGACAGCAGGGTTTATTCTTAAACTTTTGGATATTATGCAAATAAACGTGGTCGAACTTATGCTTCATCTGGCCAAAATAGATGAATTAGCGTATGGATTGTCAGTGTAAGAACACGTCGTATATCTACAGTTGAGATTCAATTTTTCGGCTTCCTTTCGAGCTTGTTTCTCTCGATCGAGTTCAGCTAATACTTCACGTAATTTCTCCACGGAATATGATCCGGTAGAGGAGAATTCGAAGGAATTGGGGGCAAATCATCGGCTTTAACATTGCTAAGGACATCATCGTTATTGTCCTCAATAACATCCGCCATTTAAAAATTGTTGGTACTTGACATTTACTAAAATTCTTGATTTTTTGGGTATGTTAATGAATTGGGGTTTCTTGAATTTTTTAGATGTATCAAATGGTTGAGGTTGATGATTTTTTGGTATATTAAGGAATTTTGGTTTGTTAGAATTTTGATTTTTTGGTAAATTAAGGAATTGGGGGTTGTCTGAATATTGATTTTTAGGGATATTAAGGAATTGGGGTTTGTCTGGTTAGGGTGGGCGGGAGAGGGATTTAGTTATAGTGATGAAAGGTGGGTGTGCTGGGTGGGTGAGATGAAGGTGGTGATGGTGGTGGTTCGGAATGAAGGTGGTGAGAAAGAGGGTATTCTTTGCTCTGCTGATAGAGGTTGGGGGTAAGATGGGTGGGGTAGATTTGGAAGATGAAGGGAGGAGGGTTTATTTTAATTTTGTAAAATGTATTTCCTAAACTTTAGTTTAGTATTGATATAAAATAGTTATTTTGTACAAAAAAACAAATAGTATATAAAGACCATGCCTGAAAAGAATTAATAGTATAGGGACCAACTAGAAAATTACGAAATAGTATATGGGGAAAATAGTGAATTAGCATAATGAAAATATAAGGATAACTTTGATTCTTCTGGTATGTTGGTGTCTCAAGGGGAAAAGATTGTGCAAATACTAATATGGTGTAAATTAAATACAAGCTTTTATAAAGAGTCTACAAGTTGATCATTAGGTTAGTCGGGGTTGTCAGGTTGACCATCATCGATTGGGTGACGGCGTGACTTCGATCAACATAAATTAAATAAATATTATTAAAGGAGTACATATATACTCATCTGAGAATACATTTAATGATCTGTAGAAAATATACAAATTTCTCAATGTTAAAGTATATTTGTTATCATTTTTTGTTCATAAATTTCTTTTTAAAGTACATTTGTACATATATATATTAAAAAACTTTTAAAGAAATTAAAGGAAAAAAAATTGCACCGTTTGCACCATAAATGTCTTTGCACCGTAACCTGTGCCATCTCAAGGCCTCTTGTCTAATTGTTGAAGTTTTGAGGACCTTTTAATTGAATGAACTTATCGTTGTGTAATGACACTATTAGGAAGAGCTTTAACCATATGATTTTTTCCCCTTCAAATCTGGGGTAGCAGTGTACAATAATGATCAAATTGTCTCATTTCAGTACGGGTTGGTGTTTAAGCTTGAGCTGGAGAATGAGGAAACTTGATGTAAACACACTTTCTATTTTGACATTTTTGTATTGGTGTAGGCCAACATAGATATATAATATATGTGTACTGTATACGTAGTATTTATTATGTAGTACTAAATTAGAGTCCAGACTCCAGCCACATTTTCCATATATGGACTATTATGCATGTGTAAAGACCGAGGGTCTTGCCACTAAAATTTAGACTTGAAGCCCTGTCCAACTAGTACTACATCTAAAATTTGACAAACTCTTAAAATGTAAAACCAAGAACAGTGAAGTTTTACTTCCACTCAAAAGTCAAAACTGTGCTATTTGATAGAGGATTCCACAACAAATTCTACATCTCAAATAACCAAATAAATTACAGTATTTTTGAATCTGCAGACTGCAATCATACATTGACTAAAACTTTGAAAATCCCAATAACTAGATTATGCCACAACTGTGGAATTAAGGATGCCTACGGTAGGCGGTGCAGCCACAGCCCCAGCAACTTGGTCAAGATCTCTCTGGCCACTGGAAGTGATAATCCTCCCCCTGAAACATTTAGAAAATTTATTCAGGTGTCACTTCTGAAAGCTCAAATGAGTCATCTATGTAGAGGGAGTACGTTTTATATCAGGTACAGAGTATTACATATGGATAAGCCTTGTTGGCTAGGGCAAGATCAGATCTCACAAAAATAGTCATGCCCATACCATAGTTGTAAATAGCGGTAAATAGTGGCGCGATCGCGGTATCGGAGCGAGTCGCGGTAGCATAGCGCTACACGGTTTCGCGGTAAAATAGCGACAAATAGCTGCGAATAGCGGCGAAATAGCAGATTTTTGGAGTTCCGCCGCTATGGACCGCTAAACGCTATTCACAACTTTGGCCCATACATATTCTCATTAATATGACAGAATTAACGAGCCAAATGAAGATGTGAAATTTATTTTCCTTTTTAAGTACCACCAAACAACAACACAACATTCTCCAATGTCTCTATAGAGGCTCCCGCTAAGCGAGGGAAGGGGGGTTAGCGAGTATGCAGCCTACCAGTTCCGAATTCACCCAAGATGATGTGTTAAATACTCTATCTACTAGTTCACAATAGATAAGAAATTTAGGTAATCTTTACCACCAATAAATTCTTAAAATATGGATATTGCATTACAGCATTTGTTACTTATAGAATTTGTTAATGCATGCTGCATTCAGATCAGTTAAGGGTAAGTTCTTCACATTGTAAAATTTTACTACTCCCTCCATCCCTTGAATACAGTCTACTATCCTCTTTTTCCATTTAACAGAACTTGTCCCGTTTGACCTTCTAACATGCATTTTAGGAAATAAGCCAACTCAAACAAGTATGGGAACTTTCTCTCATCAACTATTGAAGAAGTCAATACTAGACAATCTTCATGGGATTGAGGGGGTATATTTTTATGAAGTCGGTAATACAAACCTAATTAACATGATCTACAAAACGATATATACATATAAATAAAAACTCATAGATTTGTGGAGGATGCATGCCAACAAAACAAATCAAAACTCTTTCAACTGAGACAAGTTTTACATATTTTAATGGTCAGTGAAATTATTAGATGACATCTGCTTGACATGTTTGAATTAAAGATTTAGATTGAAAACAGGGATTCAGAAAGAACACACACAAAATAGATGAGACCAACATCTTTTGACATACTATATCACATAATATAATTTAATGATTTTTATTTCATTGATGCTGGTCACGGACATCTACATAATAGTAGATTTAACAGTTAATGCAAAATAACCCAAGATACTCACCCAGAAGGATCAACATCAATGATATGCATCTTCTGTAGCTGCTGAAGAATGTGACGAGCTACACCACCACTACTCTTGCAGAAATGGGGAGGGTGGGAACCATTCCTCTGGCTACCACCATAAATTCTCCTGAATGCACCAACTCCAAGACCTCCCCTCAAGTATATTTTCCTAGCCATCGAAGCTGCAGAAGGTTGGAAACACAGAAATAAACAAATCATAATAAAATCATATAATTCCCAAAAATATAACAATATATATACAAATCAATACCTGCAAGGATTCAAAGTACATAGATCATTTCAAAATGAAAAATCATCTGAGATTACATAAACCCTTTTTTACCTTTACCTCTTCTATCTAATTACAGAATACTACTCCTATCACCAAAATGTCCTCTTGTTTCAAATATTGAATGTTTATTCTCAGATATTTTACGTGTGTTTTATGATACTTTGTAAAAAATATATCAATGAGAAACATATTTCTCTACCATTTCCATGGTAACTTGATTCCAACTGAAGCTAGTATCAGTTACCAAATTCACTTGCACTAAATCATAATTAAAAGTCAGTTACTGATATAATAGTAAACTTAGTCCCAGTTAACTAATGACTAATGTAGCACCTCTGAATCGAAGACAATGGATTCCCCTCAAATACAACTCAAATAAGTAACCATAAAATCAGGGGAAAGATCATCATATACAAAAGGTAGAGATATACCAGCTCTGATGTAGTACCAATCTGGGTCATACGGAGCAAGCTCTTTGTGCTTTCCAGTCTTCACGATATCAGTCCAGTGTGGAAGCTCAATCTACCCAATGACGAGTCAACATATTCATTAATATCAGTATCGCATACATAATTCTTCAGTTCAAATAGATATAAATTATAATTACAACCACAAGTATATAAACAATGTGTAATCACCAATACACGAAAAAATCTCATACCCGGCTCTCAAAAAGAAATACGACCAATTACACTTTCAATTCGAAAATGATTGCCCACTATTGAATCTTAATATTCGGCTTTATTATATTTTGAATACAACTACTTACATATATACTTGTACAACATTTGGTGAAAAATATATTAGATGCGAGTATTAATAATGTACATTATCATAAACATGATAATTTTGAACCCCAAAAAATCAGAACAAACAAAAATAAAATAAAAAATTAGATTTTTAGAAGTAATATACCACAAATCTTGTTAACTTTGACAATTAAAAATCAAATCGGACAATGATAATATTCAACGACATATACATTTTGAATATTTACCAGCATACAATATTAGTATCACAAAGATTAATATAAGTACAGAAAAATGAAAAGAAATAAAATAAAGATTGGATTTTTAGTAAAAAGAATATTTAGAAATTAAACCTAATCTTTCCAGAACGTTTGAGGTGATTAGCATAAGCCTTAACGAAATCATGAGGAGAAACATCCTTCACTGTTAATCCCTTTCTGCCACTGTCCATTCTTCAGGATTGGGTTGGGGGGTGGGGGGTATAGTAGTCTAGTGGGGACTGGGGAGAAATTATGATTAGGGCATTGTAGAAGATTTTATATTTTGTGGGTGTTTGATGGGCTTTATGGCGAGAAGGACTAAAATCACACCCAAACAGTAACAAAAAGTTGGAAAAATGATTATTTTGTATCTAAATAAAATTTCTTCAAATACTATATTTACAAATAGGAGGAGCTAGAATAGTAATTTCACAAAAAAAAAAATTTGCTGTTTGGAGTATGATTATAGTAGCCATGCTTAGTTTTACTATCTTTTCGATTCATTCCCCTTTTTATTTTTACAATGTGGTTAATCCTAAGTCTTTCTGAAAAATCCTTCGGGATTTCTAGGGTATGGGACCGTATTGCAACGGGATCGGTCAGTATAAAAAATTTATCCTATCTTAGTTTTATCTCGAAAGAACTATCATTAATTAGTGTGGTTAGAGAGAAGTTTCTCTCACTAGGGAAAATGCTCTCTAGCATTCCCCTCCTAGGTGCCTCACTCCATGAGTTCTTTCTTCATTAACAATCCATTTTTAGATTAGGAGAACCTCAATCCAAAGTTTAAACTCCAAATTATTTCTATGTTGAGGTTGTTAATGATTATTTAGGATCGGATTTCTTCATGAAATACAGAGTAGGTTGATTTTCATGATTGACTTTTTGGTCAACTTTGAGGAATTTTCCTTTTTATGGTCCGATTTGAGCATGCTTTTTTACGAAGCTTTATTTTAATGTAGAGATTGTTGTATATTTGAGACCATCGGGATGTCGGGTGTTCATACGTCCCGATCTAAGTCCCAACGTCGTGGCACTTTTTGTCCAAAGAAATTTAAGGACTTGTTCGGGAGGTGTTGGAAGTCTCGACCCAAGTCCCGAAGTGGCAGTTTTTGCAGATTGAAGTTTCCAAAAGTTTCATTTCAAAAGGTGTTCTTTGGAATTTAAACAAGTGTCTTAATGCATGTTTCTTGTGTTTTAAGAAGATTCTGCTGAGCACTTGTACAAACCAATAATGTTAACTCTTTGGAAACTAATTTGAAGAGATTCATGTAGAAAGCAAATAAGAGAAATGGCAACACAACTTTTCCGAAAAAGTGTTTTTCTTTCTCGTCAAACAATACTCCACCAATTTTCTAATTAAGTCATATTAGTTGGTGGACGCCATCCTTTAACTTATTATCCATGTTATATCTCTGTACTTAATAGTTTTTAAGAAAGTTCCCGAGGGAACGCTTTCATGAAGTTAGTTATTTTAATTATCATGGTATTCTAAAGTATTTATTGGTTGTACTTTAAGTTTGTAATCAAAGTAATCAGATTGCGGAAGGATTTGTAATAAAGACTCATTGTCAGAGTTGTTATTTCTTTTGAACATATACAAATAGAAATTCTATCTAAAATTGTAAACCAAAGAACTATTCTATCTAGAATTCAGTATGAATTTCATTTACATAAACACCAAATTCATGCGCATCCCTTGGATCTAAATGAGGAAATTTCTGAATTTTAAAACACATAATTAATAAATTATGAATAAATGCAGCGGCCATAGCTGAATGCCGGAAGTCTTATCAACAAATTTCTTTCACGAAGCCTTGAATTCCATCAATGCCGAGCACTTCAAATGGTAGCGCTTCATTGTCAGGCACACCGTATATTAACTTACATTTTAAGTGCTTGCTGTAATACTTGCCGATTCGACGAAAAATCAAGAAGAGAATTTTCACCTTCCCTTGATATTTTCCGGCCAGCATGGAGTGGTGCTGGAGCTTATTTTCTTTCATGAAACCATATGATTTAAAAAACCTAATGTTTTTGCTTATATACGCTAAACCTAAAAACCCAACCGATTAGCTTAACGAAATAATTCAAGTATTTAATTAAACCCTAGTAAAATCAAACACTAACAAGTTGTTAATAAGAATTCAACAAGCTTACAAACAGTTTCAATTAACTATCAATTAATTCAATTGACTAATACCACCTGCTCATCCAATTTCTATTTTACATTATCAATGTAAAATTTCACTTAGAAATATTCGTTGATTACAATCAACTCTCAATTTAAAGAATGTAGTTTAATTTCATACATTTAAATATAATCCAACGGCCACTGTGACACATGATCTTCAGCTCGTATAATAAGAAGTTGTATAATAATAATAATCGACCAATTACTATTATTATAATCTATTTGAATGAAATAGCATTTCCAAGAATCGCCATAACCCCTTAAATTATCATGAGAACCAAATTAGTACATATACAATTACTAAGTAACACTAAGTTCCAAAGAATCACATTTAACCAACCCGCAATGAATCGATACACAATTGTCTCAACGGGTATAATTAAAAAGTGGAATCAATTCTCATTGATTTCCAACACTCCCCACTTGCCCTTGGACGACACCTTACAATTCTTTTTTATCGCTACTGATTCTTTAGCCTCGTGAGGGCTGAACTATAAGAAGTTTTATGTAAACACCCACAACTTTCTTTACTCGAGTATGAACTGAATAGTTACTTACATGTCCCCATAAACCAATTAGTACCCTAACTGTAGAGGCCCGGTGATCTTCCTTGTATATATCAGGACGGATAAATCCCTCCCCCAATATATCAACATCTATCGTTATATTATCATACCCAACATACAAGTTATAATCCTCAAAGTAAGTGTGACGTTTGGGTCATAATAGTAATGCAGCTCATAACACGATAGTTATATAACGTAGGTCTAAGAATTACTGAACTTAAAATTTAAAACAAATATCATAGACACGTATATACATATCTTCTATGAATTGCTTTCACATGTAAAGCGCCTCCCCACACTGTAATCATAAAATTTCACGGTATCCGATCTAGTCCTCATAGCTAACGCCTTTGATCATCATCACTAATCAAAAACACCACGTTAGCTCACATGACGCCTGTCGCCTAACTATCAAAGATCCGACCAAGTGCCTTCGTCATCCTTGTTTCTAGGCTCAAGAAAGTATCAACAATCTGTGGTCGCCTCTCAAAAAGATGCACTAACCTGTGGGATTTAACTTTTCAATTAATGAGGATAATATGATGTATATTATATATCGTCCGTACGTGAAATAAAATAAATAGTAATCTAACAATGAATCAAATTATTCATGTAGTTTAGTTAACAATCGATTAAAACAAATGAACTCTTTGGTTTAATTTTACATAATTATTTAAACCCTTATTCCAAAGTGAACGAATTCATAGCTCCCACCTAATCCCTCGCCACTGCCTCAAAATTTCTATTTTCAGTTCCCCTGGCTTGGTGCAAACCCCAACCTCTGCTTGAACCACAAGATTCAACTCCGGTATTTACGCTAAACTATACACGGAACCTTTAAGCTGTATGACTTTCTGATCACTCTACGATATGTAAAGAAGAGGATAAAGATTACAAATCACATCCTTTACCTAAATATTACTTACAGCCTTTACATCTACATCGGCCCGGCCTCAAACTAAGGAATCATTGATTTAATTAAGATTATCCCTGAGCATAGCGTCACGCATTTAATTACATCAAATGTTTCAACCATTTCTGGCCCTATCGGTGCTTAAGCTAGTCAATAACTCAAATGTGGTTAAACACAAATTTTGCCCTTTATTAAAATGCATATTTAATCAACATTACTAAATTGCAACAGGATCGGACCCCTGGCCCGGCTGGTGAACACTGGAGTCTCAAGCCTTTAGCTCACTTCCTAATTTGCTTACTTTACTTGCACTCCCAAATTCATTTATTTAAAATTCTCGCCAATAGCCCTCAAGTACGAACCCTGGCCCATAACGCTATCATCATATCCATAGCTATTATCAACCATCCATTCCATGTAACTATAGTTACTCTATTCTCTTAATGTACATTACCAAGTCACCGTATTCAATCCGCTAATAATTTTTAGTAAACTTCAATCTATGGTTACTGGCCATAGTCAGCGTGCACAACACATGACATTGACGCCGAATACGCGAATCATGATACTATGCATTAGACTTCAACCAATTCCCATTAACGCGAGACTGCATTACTTGACGCACCTCTATACCTACAGCTGCTCTGTCAATAAGAGGAATTTTGTCTATTTAGTAGAATTAATTCATTTATAGATCAAGAATCACCTCGAGCTTCATGACATCTTAAACTAATGTTGAAAATGTCATCCAAGCTTCACATATATATAAATGTGACCGATCATGTTTGACGTGGTCGTATATATGTAAATGGGCTCACAAACGCATAAGAATCTAATCGCTATTATACCCTTTGGGTGTCAGAAGATTTCTTCAACATTTAGTGTATAAACTTTATTTATGCGCCCTACTAACCTTAAGTGAACCTTGGGTTAGTTCTTCTGATCACTCTCGATTCCTTTATTTGATTTCTTCTACTCAAGTGATCAAAAGCGGAAGAACTTTAACTCCCATTTATACTCAACTCCTAAGCTTTGACAACCTTGAGGATTCCCAGCCAAGAGTAGAAACTTTGCGACTCCCCGCCTGGAGGACTTGGAGTGCCCCAATGAATTGCCTGGCATTCTAATTATCTAATGATCATTACTTAGGAACACGCTTGATAGTTAGAATCTACATAAAATAACTTGTGAATAGTTAACAAGAAAGTTTAAATAAGTACGGCACAAAATAACCGAATGAATATAAGTGTTTAATATTGGTTTCTCAACCAAATGTATGATTAAACGCTTGGCCCTACGACCCCATTCATTTCTACTTTTGAATGTGAATATATTTTATTTACTTCCATTTGGATTCAACACCATCCAAAGTAATATAGTACGGCCTACCCCGATGAATCACCATCCGTAGATAAATAGAGCTTTATACTCAACCCATGTATTCACATCTTATTTCATTTAAACGAATTTCTAAGTCATTTATCTTGAAGATATTTATTCATGCTATTCAGACACCATGATGAAATTTCTTTTAAAATGCATCGTAAGAGTGATTACTCCTTTATATAACCGGCGTTTCACTACTCTGCCAGATTTCATTTAGTCATTTCTGAATGTATCTCGTCACATATTTATTTCCACTATTTGTACTCATAAATCTAAGAATTTCCATACGTGACAATTAAATCAAATTATATTTGAGCAAATAAATATCATCTTCCTCTTCCGTTATGTACAATAAATTATTAACATCAACTTTGGATTCGAAGCTAAAATTATGTCTACTACAACATTATTAACTTATCCATACCCAGACGCTTCAAAGTTTTGTTTATCAAACACAACTCGAGTCATTCTTCACAAATAATATGAATTAAATTAATTTTAAAGGTAGGCAGAAGAACCTTAATATGTGAAATTATTTCATTCTTTAGTTGTCTCACCTAATGCTTAAACACAATCCTTAATTAGATCACTCAACCACGACTCATTCCATGTTTTGTGGAATTTGTAAACCATTCTCTGGTATATAGAAATTGAAAGATTCATTCATTTGTGTTTTAACTTCATTAAACACAATTTCTAATGATGATTTTATTTTAAGCATGCTTTAAGATTTGAATGATGTCTCATTCTTCTTGATGATATACTACTTATATCGACGACATTTCCTCGACTTTAACTTGATAGTATTCATATATGGTCCCTTTTCTTCAATAATTCCTTGTATTCGAACCTCCCTTACTCGCATCATCTTAACGACTAAATCTTCATCAACTCTGCATTTAAGTGGTAAAAACATGGCTAAACTTTAATTCCTTTAGACTTTAAAATGAATCCTCCCCAATTTCTGGCGGTCTTAGTGTGTGAGGCTCATTTAGTTCATCTTTTCAAGATTATACTCAGCCTTGCTTTTAATTTAACTTGTATAAACATACAACTAATTTAGACTAAATAACCCCACCTTCAAGTCTAAAGAAGCCGATTTCAGTTCTACCTTTCAAGATTATACCAAGTCTCGCCGGGCAAACTAAATGAATGACTTTATAAACGTGAAATAAACCAAGTTAAGAGAGATTCGGAATTGGTTTCATTAAACAAAGTGTTACACGCGATCTCTACAACCATTTAATTCGGTCATGTTAAGAAGTTATAGAGTAACGTTTCCCTTTATTTAACCATTTACGTATAAAGACATATTCAAAGAATACGGACAACATGAAAATAATGAATACATTTAAAATGGGATATATATTTAATCTCTTAGACCTATTACACTTACCCAAGTGGAAATTTGCCAAGATAAGTCCCTTATTACGGTGCCGACTTTCTTTGGGTCAAGCGCAAGTCTCAGATTATTCATCTCGAAACTTACAAGTTCTCCAAGGCCTTTCATGATGCCATCTTCAGTCCACACCACGCTAGCATATACTTGATTTTTACTCTAACCCAACTTAGACAAAGACGTTTGTGCTCATGCAGAATTTAATACGTTATCAGTTAAATATGACTCACCGCGCCGTTATTAACATTTCCACGCGATCAGAATAAATAAATTAAACCTGTCATATTCACAGATTTCCCTTTCCATTCCATCACAATATATACGGGTAAAACATTAAACAAATAAATGCACTTAATGTTATATATATTAAAATGAAATTTGAGGATTAGGTGGGAATTGATGGTTCCTATGGAATTTTGACTAATTAATACTCCATTATTTTTACAATTAATTATCAATTAATGTAAATTTTGGAATTTAAATATATTCATTATTATGATTAAATGATACCATATAAATAATTATCACCATTTAAATCATGGAATAATTACTCATGTGCTAGTTTCAACTCTAAAATTCAAAATTTAAAAGTTATCATGAAATATTTTCAAAAATTATCAATTAATGAAAATAATTAATGAAAGGGAAATATAAATCAAATTTAATTCCATTCAAGATATATATTCAATCATCTTAATGGATGCAATTTTATGATTTAACATTTAAACCGAAATTAATAATTATCAATAAATTTTAAACCAAAATAATTATAAAAAATATACTAGTGGCTTCAAAACTAGATCTTAATTTTGGAATCCTCCCTCAATCTTAGATTTTAAATTCGAATGCCGAATCCCGGTTTGACTCACTTGATCACATCATGGCTCAAGTGCCTAGTATTTGTCGATGGCTTCCCCACGTGGCCTAACGTGCAATTTAGGTATCGGACGGGGAGGAGGTCCGCAGCCTCGGCTAATCGATTTTTGGTAGTCTATTTCCGCTTTTTCCAGACAATTATAACTTTTGTAAAAATTATTTGGAGGCTCTAAAAAATCTCAAACCAATTTGGGATTTTTCCTGAAATTGATCAATTGAATTGGATTATTGCTGAACACGTCCAAGTGAAAGTTTATCAAAAACACTTAATTTTTCATTTCAGAACCCAAAACAACTAGGAAAATCTCTAAATCTAATCTTGAGAAACATAAAAAATTCCCTAAAAATCTTTAAATTGAAAACTGGCATGAACTCAGGGTTAGGGAAATCACTACTGAGATTTAATTTCGTATCGTGAAAGTTCAACGCTCATCAGAAAAATCAAGATGATTCTAAATTAAAAATGCAAATTAATCACTTTGGAATCCTTTCAATTCATGAAACAATTAAATAAACTTAAATCATCAAAATCAATACATGAAATGACATCCCAAAATGTATGTGAAACATTATAAAATGGTTGATTTTTTTTCATATTATATATTCATCAATTGAATATATAAATCATGAAATAATCAAATTAACTAACAACTATGTCAACACACAATCAAATTAGATAAAATATATCAAACTTGAGTAGGCTCTGAGGCCACTGTTAGAATCTAGTATGAATTTCATTTGTGATAAACACCAAATTCATACATCCCGGATCCTCAAAATGATATAAATTAATCTAAACACATAATTAACAATTATGAATAATGAAGACTGCATAAAGGACGCCATTTAAGTCTATCAACAAATTCTTTTCACTTAAGCCTCCTTTGAATTCCATCGCTGAAAGACTTCAAATTGGGGCTTTAGCTGGCTGTATAGCTTGAATCTTACATTTGTGCTCGCTAGAACACGTGGGTCGATTTGATGAAAATCGCTATAGCACTTTCAATTCTTCCCTGATATTTTCTCGGCCATATGGAGGAAATGAGGCTGGTTTTTCATGAAAACCATATGACGAAACCTAATAAAGCTTTTATATAATACGCCGTGTAAACCTAAAGTTCTCAACCGGACAATTTTAACGAGTCAATTCAAGAAGTTTTAATTAAACCAAGAAAATCAAACACTAAAAAGTCATGAATAGTACCACCAAGTTACAAACAAGCCTTTGTCCAACTATCGAATTTACAATTCAATTGACTAATTAATTAATTCGGCTTCATCCAATTTCTATTTTACATTATCAATGTAAAATTTCATCAATATTCGCTGACATAAATCAACTCTCAATTTAGCAACGTAGTTTAATTTCATACGAAATATAATCCAACGTCAACGTATGCTGCCACACCTTCTAAGGCCGAGATATTAGTGTTGCATAATGAATAATAATTGACCACCACTATTATTATAACAACTAATGAGCAAGATTCAACCCCTTGGGCCCATCATGAACTCAAACTATACAATTACTATGCGAACACTAAGTTCCCAAAGAATCACATTTTAACCAACCCTTAAAACGAATCGACACAATTGCCTCAACTAAAGATAATAAAGTGAATCAATTATCGATTTCCAACATGATCTACAATGATATCAAAGCGAGGTTCAACCATTCAACCAAGTCTTGTGATAAAACCAAACATCTATGACGTTAATCAATTGGACAGATTTGATGGGAATGACTTTGATTGTTGGCAGGATCGAGTGAAATGGTTCTCACATCAATTGGATGTATCTACATTATGAGTAACAATAAATGTCAAAAGAAGTCACGATTACTATCAGAAAAAGTGGAAAATGATAAAAGTGTAAAACCATTACACCCCACGCCTCGAGGTCTCGCCGATTCCACAGAATCTAAGATTTCTGAATCTCTGGCTTAGTGGGATCTGGTAGCCTTCCTTTTAAACCACTTCAATACGAGATTATTACACTTCATGCTGACTTAACCCAATAATCACGAAGAGATTTCGTGTCGCATTTAAGACTCTCGCTTATTTACCACTGAGCTTACGCCCCTGTGGTAAAAAGAAATGACTAAGTGATTCGCAGATGATTAAGCATTCCTGAATCTACTCCCTCAAAAAGGACGCCTCTGAAATTGAACATATAGTCAATGAAAAGAAGAGAGATTTTGATGATTGTTATACAACAAGTACTTTAATCTCAAAAAGATATCAGACGCTTCAATTATTGTTAATTATTTTTATCATAAATTTGATCCCAATATATCCGCTGGATGGACGAGATTAGTGCACTCTTTGATGTTTATATTGCAAGACTCGCAGTTGAATATCAGAAGTTCCTAATTTAATATGTAAGTCATGCAATTCTTACGATAAAAAGATTCTTCATTCTAATAAAACTTTATAGTGGAACAATCGACTACTAATATGCAAGCCGAGATTCAGGGAAGCAATCTGACGTGAAAATAAACAATGCTATGTTTGAATCTTCTTCCTGCTTGTGAAAATCCAAACACTCAGCGGAAAAGAAAGAGTTTAAAAGCACTTCTCTAAATTGGGGTTAAGGATCATCCTCGGTTTTATTGTGGAAATAAAAGCGGGACACTACATTCATGAGTGTGTATACATGAACAAGTGGCAAAGAATATGGGCGTAAGAATCCAAACAACGCAAAGAACAATCAATCACGCGACGCGATTGCCGAGGTCGGTGGATTCTATTATCGCAATGTTCATCAAGCCAACATGACAAATCCATTACAGTGACTAAGCAATAGTGGTTGTATTTGGTCACTGAAGCCTTGCATGGGATTTTTTTTTACCTTAAAATCATGGCCTTAAAATTTTGTTTTTTGGCCGAGACGGTGTTTTGGCCAAAACGGGTTCCGGTTGTGTTGTCGGAAGTGCTTTCTCCCGAGAAGTTCTGAATGGGCGGAGTATGCCGGAACTAGGTGGAACCGGCGGCTGAACATGGTGGGTGAGATGTCACATGGCTAAACATGTGCTAGGGTGTGGAGGTTTGTGGATGGCTTATGTGTGCGTGTGGTGAGCGTGTGGAAGCCTGTGGAAGGTGTGTGTGTGGCATGTGGCTGGGCTGAAGTGGCATGAGGTGGCATCCTACGTGGTGCTTGTGTGGCATAAGGTGGCAACCCAAGTGGTGCTTATGTGGCGGGCTGGAGCTGATGTGTGCGATGACATGGGATGGAAGGGCCTGGGAGTGAGGCGGTGGATGTGGCGCGCTTGTGGGGCGCGTGTCTAAATATGTAAGGCTTTAGCCGCGAGCATGGGGGCGCATGTTGCGCCTGTTTGCCGCGTGGGAGTGCATGATGCATCCTGTTTGGCTTTAGTTGAGTGAAATATGTGGGCTATTTGGGCTGAATTTGATCTGTTTATTGCCTTTTTGGAGCCGTTTGGGACTGTTTGGGGATGTTTTTGCTTCAAGATGTGCTAAAGTGTTATTTGATTCCGCTTGTTAGAGATGTTTTTGGGCTTTTCATGTTTTATACATGAATCAAGTAAGGCTACGAGCTGATGCATTTTTCAAATGGATTCCAGCATGACGTTTATTCAATTTTAGGCTACTCTTTTTTTTAAGCATGAGTCTAGCAATGATGTTTTTGGCTAGGACTAGTATATCTCTATTTGTATTTTCTTTATTGAATGTATCTTATTTAAGTATTAGTTCTAGCTTTTGATTTCCACAATGGTTATCCCCTGGTATTGTACTCCACGGCATAAAAACCGAATGATGTGTAATTTTTTCGATCAATATTTTTTTTAACTAAACGCACGCAGGGCAATTTTATTAAGATCACTTCAAACAATACATAATTGTTTTTGTGATGTAACCCAGGACATAAAATAAAAACTTAAAAAGAAAATATAAATAAGATTGAACCCAAAAAATAAAATTTGGAGTCTCTACTCAGTGTTTGTACTATTACCCAAATGATGAATTATTGGCATTTGTCATCAAAAGGAAGTCATTGGCCTCGCATCTCTGTAATACACCATTTATCCTTAAGTTGTAGAAGTTTAACGACTCGGTCCTCTCCAACTGCATTAACTGAACCCGTCAGATTCCAATTTATGCACCTTGGGACTTTGAGACTTCCAACACAATTTAGATCAACATGGTGCTATTTATCCGTGAAACCATATTTGTAGCATGTGCCCCTTGAGTTAACTCAGATTTCCCCGTTGCATAGGACTCCATGCTTAATAATTCAGTGTCGTCTTCAACTAAATCTGCCCAAGAAATTCGAGCTTTGCCATTGTTGGTCTTTATCCTTCTTGTTTGCATTTTCACAACCTAAGCCTTCAACCTTCTCAAATTGTGCATAACATGGGTCCTAATTGTCCTCATTTTCCATCAAGTCAGCCATAGGCAAAGGGCTAAAATTACGACGATCAATCTGATTCTTGAGGAACTCTTGAAGCAGTGATTCACTAACTGAAAGCACCAGCTGTGTTATCCGTTGGAAATATGAGATATCAAGCCGATGCCGCTGAACAATCTAATGTACAACCTAACTCATTTAAGTTTAAGTTCATATATAAGTTCATTGTATGACAAAGTTCGATTTGATACTGATGTGACACTGGGATTGTAAATTTACTAATGTAATTCGCTTATAATCTAATATATTATTAAATAATGTTCGGTTAACATTTATTATTATGTGGCCTTTGTCAATCGAGCCTAAGAGATCACATACATACAACGAAATCAAGTCATAATTCGATTATAACCTCTAGGGTTTAAAATCAAATCAGAGGAATGATGGGGCAAAATTTATTTCAAATATTACTCATAGGTACGGCTAAGGTGCGGGTCAAGAATGTTCTTTTGGTTCCTTATTATTAGGGATGAGAATGTAAAAGACTTAAGAGTTTTCACCATCATTTGAAGGCCTAAAGTAGGGTATCGATCGTTTCATATAAAGGCCATCATTTTGGAAAGGAACTTGCTTTTGCTAATTCTCCTTTGAGAAATAGTGAAAGCTTAAAACTCTCTCTCCCCCATTTAGTCGAGTAGTAGGAGGAAGAAACCCTTTGGTTTTTTCTACCCAACCTCGTCTTAAATTTAATATTTTAACGGAGTTCTAGTAAAATTCCTGAGGGACTTGTTCGCCGCTGGGTGGACAACTCTTGCAAGTGCATTCTACTTTGATACTGTGATCTCCATCATATTATTCCGTTGTTGCTTTGATTCCCAAAGAACGCTACATATTTATGTCTCTTATGTTTGGGTTCTTAACGTATTCAAACCATTCTAAACTATCGAATATGAAACCCAGAATACTACGGATTGTACAAAAATAATAAACGTACGAAATACAAGATGCATCTTTCTTTCTGACCAAATCGGGTGTGGAAAGATTTATCACAATACTCAACGAGAGTATCTCCATAAGAGACCACACCAAAGAAATTATCTAGAACCTTCCTGACGCTTTTACTAAAAATGATTAAAGTAGAAACTTGGAATTAAAAAGCATGAAAATAAATCAATTATTTTCACAAGGCTGGGGGTTCACTATTTTGGGAGGAGAGGAGGAGAGAGTTTTTATTTCTTGCAAATCAAATTGTGAGCATTAACCTTAGTTGTGTAGGTTTAAGCCACTTAAATAGGAAAAACAAGGAGAGTTGAGGATACAAAAACTCCCCAAATCCCATCTCCCTATTCCACATCCTGAGAACTGATTTTTTGTCCCAAATGTTTCCTTCGTGTTTCACTTTTATAATCTCTAAGCTAACCACATTATTAATATAGTTCATCACTGCCAGTAACTTTGATTTGACAAGAGTAATATACTAAAAAAATATAACCGAAAATATAGATACGAGCGACCCTACAGTTTCATCTAATCCCTAATGTCAAGTCCGTTAAATCCTAAATATTAATTGTTTAACAATTAATATATATTGAACTTATATATTATGAATGAACAAATCGGTTGTACAATAAAATTGTTCAACGGATAATTCCAACACTCTCAGTTACCCTTTGACGATTTATTATATAGTATCAACGATTTCTTCGATACACGATTTCAAAGCAGCTGCTTTTGGTAAGAAATGTGTCACCAACTCTAGCACCCAAGTAGCCTTCTTTGGTAATAGACAAGCTAATGCGATATCCAAATATTAGAAGATCATCCTTAACTCTCCAAGATTAAAGAAATTGATGATTTATCCGTGTATGAATCCAAATATTTTACCTCCCATTTGACAAGCTGTAGGATGTTTGACAAGCTCAAAATATAATACTTCAGTACCTATGGAGTCCTTTACTCAAGTTTAAGAATCGCCATTCAATCGCACCTTCTTTGGGACATAGATAATTTATCTTCCAAGGTCTCATCATGTCATTGTCCAAAGACTACGGCTTCAAACCTGCTTCAATGCTCGTAAACCCATGTGATTGATTAGAGTATCCACATTCCTTTGATCCGGGGCAAATTTATCAACACAATCAAGCACGATTGGGCTGCTTGGGTATTCGATTCCAATCTCGTTGAACACCTAATCTGAGAATGAAGAATGATGGCTGGCTTGTTAGAGGTTTTCTTGTTTGGATCACGTATCTAAAACCTCTCAAGAATAACATAGATTGCCGGTGGAACCAAAAGTTCAAGCATTTATGGTATTGACAAGGCTGTATATATACATTCATTATCAATAATAATGATGCGGTATCAATCTGGGCTCATATTCAATGGTATTGCTACACAATGGTCGCTAGATTCATTTCAAGCACTAGCTCCCACTAAATCTAGCACCACTTGAGCTTCAAGAGAAGAATGTTACTTCCTCTCAGCATTCTTACATCAGTGTGGTTGATTAGCCTATCATCTAGCTAAATGTTGTTCTTTGTTCTCAACTATATATACATATGCACTTCCATACTCAACTATTGAAGGAAGTGTCATTATCTGAGTAAATGTCCGGATTAACAATGAGATCTTGATTTTTCAACTTCAATAAGCTTACACAGAGATGACTAGTCTTTATCATGGCTAATCTAATTAGAAACTTTCTGGATCACCACTAGTGTTATAATCCATTTTGCTTCTTATTCACAACTTCTCAAAGTTGTAACTGTGTCTTCGCTTCTATGTTCTCAGTCATTTGTTGTGTTATACGGTTACTTTAACAAGTCGCTTCACAACTCTATTCATCATTTCATTTTACCCAACCGATATTGATGATCGCCTCTCGTTGGTTTAAGTAACTAATACAAACGTCATCCCCTTTTATTTGCATTGCTCTTCTTTCCTCTTATACAACTTTATAATGTGTGAGGAAAGTTATATTTCTCGGAAAAATTCTTTCTTTAATGTATTCATCTTAGATCCCTAGTTGTATGCATTATCAGTATAATTGAGTTCATTCAACCCGGTCTCTATGAATTCTAGAAAGATTCGAGCCATCCATTGATCCTTTTATAGAGACCACCTGATTTGAGGTGGTTGTGTCATTCTCTATCATTAGAATGTCTTTTACATACTACTTTGCACATGCTGGGTAGCTCCCACTAATCCTCTTGTCTATATAAGAATCTAATTTCCATTAATGAATTCAATCGGTTGAACTGTTCATTAACTTATGTATATATCAATTATTGTAGATCCAGATGATCTAAAGCATTTGTGAATAATTGATAATTTCTCCAGTACAAAAATCACCTTGACTTGGATAAATTTCGCTATCATTAAGATCAGAAACATGGACAATTCCATCTGATTAATCATTCGTGGTTATGTTGGTTATTTATTTCTTGATAAACTTGTTACCTAGAAGTAAAGATGTTAATATCCAAACCGTGATTTTATATTTAAACTATCTCGGATCTTATAAATCTTAAACTATCATCATTGTTGTTCATGGTTGTATCCTTAAAAGCATCACCTTTGTCAGATTACCATTCAGAAGTATCAAATAAGTTCAAGTTCATCTTTAATTTGTCTACTAGTTGACTCAGCGAAAGTTTTATAAGATTTGAACCCGAATTTTATGGAATACCATGTAACATCTTTATATGATGTTCTAGATGTTGATCAGTTGAGTTATACATGTTTGTTAGTATGTAAGATAGACTGAAGTGAATATGTAATTCGAGTTTTATTAGGTGAATGTGGTTCATCTAATGTAGGTATATCTCTTTAACAATTTAAAGAATGTTAAATATTTACTTGGGCCGACTCTTAATCATTCGAACTATTCAAATTTTAATCATGTATTTCTAAAATACAGTAGTAAATATATATATTTATATTTTACTAGTTTATTTTACTAGCAATAAAATGAGAGTGTTTCTATTCATTATTCTCATAAATCTTTATTTATGACTTTTTAATAAATATATTACCCTAAACATTTAATTTTAAGTTAACGGATGATTATCAGATTATGAATTCTAAGTGTTGTTCACATATTGATCATATTATTCGAAACATATGATTCTAAAGATTCCGTATGTACGATCTTATTCATGTGATTATATTTTTACAATTCATAACGTGTTAGGAGATTCGATTTCAAGTCACTTTACTTGAATTCTTATGGGCATACATACTATGATATTGTATGTTGGTGTAACTAACATTATGGAGATACGATTATCGTTTGTAACTTTTATGTGGGGATTAATAAAAACAAGTCTTATTAATCTCAAGTCATAAAAGAAAAATATCCATGTTCAAAACATAAATGAAAAAGTCATTCCTGATCAAAGCAGGATGCTAAATAACAATACGTGTCACAAAACGGTAGTCTAACTACAAACGATAAAACTGGTCATTTGGTGTCATCTCATTCGCGCTCCAGATGGTTTGTACCATTTCCATCAATCTTCGACTCTGACCTGCACATTTCCACAAATGTTGGTATAGCGATTACTGTCGACAACATTATCGTATCAAAAAATGAAGTATCTCAAGTCATAATATGACTGTACCTCTTAAGACGAATCTGTAATCGTATCACATCTCAGCCCTGGTGGAAAAGTCCTCCTAGAAAACTTTCTTGATAGTCTCTGGGGAGGTCGAGAACGCCTATTGCTACTTGACTCCCCGCTCTCCTTAACTCTCAAAGCACCACGAGAAAGCAGAGTTTCTCTATATCCCCTTCATACTTGTCACCTATGATTCTCTTATAAATCAAGGATAAAGCGAAGCTGTCTTTCACTGATCGTGTGTGGACATGGCTTCAGGAGAGTCCTCGGGATATACACCTTGAATAATATCCTTCGCCATTGCCCTGATATTGAAATTCTCGAGTACCGGAGTAACCCGATCAATTTCATCATATCGTATATACGTAGAATTCATTATTCAAAGGATTAGTCTACAAAACATCTTCAAACGATTTGACTTCAGCCTTGTATGAAGTCGTAATCAACCGATCAGATGTCTTTAAGGTTCGTGAAGTGTAAAGCCTCCTCTCAAACCTATCGCTCATGCAAATTCCGTGACATTAACTTAACTTCCTTCGCATCATCCAAGTGCTTCACATATATACGTTTTAGGAGAACAGATCACGCCCTCTCGAACCTCGGGTTTCCTTTCCAATACATATCCTTTCTTATCGGGCCTATGCCATTTTAAGTTAGTGACCATTCAATGAAATTGGTGCCATCATAAGGATTATTATATAGGGCGAGTAGATCAGTGATCGAGACAGGGGAAACTTCGATAATGACTACGTTAGAAAATACATAAAGAATAACTTAATCTATTTGTCATAAAATATTCTATAATCAGGTAATAGAATAACTATACTAGTATTTATAATCCCACTAAAACAAAAGTATACCAAGAACTTATAATTACATGTGAACTAACGGCAAAGACGTATCATATTTCATTTAAATCATGCAAGCAAGTGTACTATCACAATTACGACTATCATAATCTCGGGATTACCAAAAGTTCATCTTAGATCAGGTTGGTAATTTCTATGTCAATGGGCCTATATATTGGAAAACACCGTAAATCAAAAAATATAATTTAACGTGAAATTCGTAATGAAAGTGTAAGTTTGAGTTCTCTAATCCAATAACTTAGGGATCATTCTATCGGATGGCTCCTTAAACGTGACACGTCTGCCATACTAGTAGGCCCGTGCATACAAGTTACCCTATCCCGAATTTATATTTTGGTATGAGATTAACTGTTTATTTATTAGGTGGGATTTGTTATATTTTATTGACCCTTACAACCATGTCAAGTGTATCAATCAAACAAGCTAACAGCCTCTTTTTCCAACAAAATGATTTTAGGGAGAATCAAACTCATTCTTTGAGCTAGATCCTATTTTTGTGGATCCTAGTCAGTAGCTAAGACGGCGCCGCATATAGGTAAAGAAGAGGCTTATGCCTCCGACGGGCAAGGCCTTATGGGAAGGGCCCACTTCAATAGGAGCAACACACCCCCACTTCAAGTGCACCTCAGACGAATCGAATCAATCTTTTAGATGCGGGGACAGGGCTCGTAGCCCCCTTTCTGATCCACTTTTCTTCGCCTGCAGTTAATGACCTACTAAAAAATTGGCAGTTCTATAGGCCTGATTCGAGACTACTAAGGTGCGTGGACTCTTTCATTAGTGAAACGGGAAGAAGGAGCCTAAGCACGCAGATGCGGTACACTTGAGGGCAAAGGAAACGAGACCTTCTTTTTTCCGTGCCTGCTCGACATACGGTTCATGAAGATCAAGTCATGAGCCGTAGCATGGAAAAAACCTTCCCGCACGGTTCTGGTGAGTATTGAATTAGAACGAGAGGTTCACCACAACATCATTGTACGCTAGTGGAGCTTCGATCAGATTGGTCCAACTCGCAATTCACTTCAAGTCCGTGTTCGATAGCCCGACCATACCGATGTTAATTCGTTCTTACATTCATAAGTAGCTTCGTCCATCTTTATTCTATTTCATATGCTCTGAGGATCCAGATACTTCGATTTATGTGTGTTATTTATCTATTCCTACTTTTATGCTAATGTTGGTGATTGAAATAACTCTCTCGCTATTCTTGGAATGGGAGGGAGCAGCCTGCTTCATATTTGTTAATTCATTTCAGTTTACACGACTTCAAGTGTATAAAGCAAATTATAAAAAGCTGGTGACTATCAATCAGTAGGTGATTCCGATTAGCTCCCGGATTTTGGGTTGTTTTACTCTTTCAAACAAGACTTTTCAACCATTTTTGCTTATGCTAGTGTCCCCATAAATTTTTGATTTCTTGCAATATGAGATTTAATGCCATAACTTTATTTGTATTTATCCTTTATTGGTCTCGTTATGAAATCCGCACGTATAGATCGCATACTGTCACCCGATGCTATGGAGTGGTCTCACTCCAAGATTCGCTTTTGATTCATGCAATACTATACCGGCGCTTTCATGATAGCAAGCGTGGTCCCTTTATTTGAATACCCACCCATGGCTTTATCATATTACTTTTTGTCATTATGACGCTATTTCTTGGCAAAGAACCAATCGGAATATTACGTAACTATCTAAAGAGGGTCATAAATTACCCAACTCATACCAATTAGGCTATCATCTTGTTTATGCACTTCTAACTATTCGGCCGGCTTTTCATTTAATGAATCATGCCTTTTTCAAAGCTGCTACTATTCCCTATCACGTGTTCGTGATTCATGCCATGGATGAGCAACATATGGAAGTGGGGGGCTTGTCTCCTCGCTCTTTAATACCTATGTTATGACGCCTATGGGCAAATTTTATCTCTAATTGGATTTCTTTTCTAACTGGATTTTTTATTCCAAAGATGTAATCTAGAGCTCACTAAGTATCAGCTGAACTTTAAGCTTCTCGGCTAGCGTCTTCGTCTCTTTTCACTTCTTATTACTTTTCGCTCACTTTTTCTAACATTTTTAGTACCAACTAATTATTCGGCGACATCTTAAGATGTCATGACGCCTACATGCGCCTCTTTCCTGGCTACTGCTACTTCTAGCTCTCCTCTCTCGGGAGTCTCTCTTTCAGGATACTTGGCCAAAGCATGACCCGCCATAGGCCCATAAGTAAACATAATGACGGCTGGCCGTTGTTCACCGACACGACAAGACGAGGTCACACTCACCGAACACGATCATCCAAAGTAACAAGAATTGCGGATCGGATGCGGCGAAATTCCCCGCCAATGGTTGAGATGCCCGCCGACTCTTCCCCTTTGTAGGGGCCTCGACTCACGAGGAGCGTAAAAGGGAGGAGGAGAGGCCCCGTGAACCGGCATAATCAAGTGAACAAGTTGTAAGATTCGCCGCTCGAAGTACGGGGTAAGAGATCACCATTGACCGAGGACAGCTCAAACGAAGGACCGAACGAGCGGAATCAATGTGTTCGATTTTCTAGCCTTGCACCGACCATCCAATGGACATGGACTAAACGGCTACTACCCGAAAAGCGACTATGTCCGTGGGATCGCCCCACAAGTACATTCATGCTTATGGACCACTATAGCTATCCAAGAAGATGACAGCCACTCGAAACAAGAAGGATAAACAACAAACCCACCCGGTGGATCACGAGCTACAAGTCTACGACACAGAGCGGGATTCTAAAGAGCCAAGGTTGCACAAGCCGCCGACAGGCCAAGAGAATCAACTCGCTTTGTTCCTCGATCTCAGTGAGGCTCATAATAGGGAATACCCTAATCCCGAACCGCCCGCCATCTCGCTTAAGGCCGACGTCTGCTTTGTCCATTGACAAATTTAATGTTTCTGGATTTGTCTATCTATGATCGCATTCGTGAAACCTTGGTCCCAAGGGCCTTAGCGGATGTTTTTCATTCTTCACCCGGCCATTTAGGATTCCTCTCTTCAATGATCTCGATTTCTCGCGATGAGCTCAAGTAGAGAGGAATCAATCGGCTCTTTATAAAAATTGACCTTGTTTTGGCCATTACAAGATTACAATCAACTTCTTACTTATTTCTAATATTAGAACATCGCTCGCAGAGAAAGCTGAGAAATGGGATGGAACGACCGAAGCATGGAAAGGTCTTACCATTTTCAATGATACCAACTCGTGAGGCCTCGGTTTAGCACTTCTTTTCAAATTTAAAATAAACAAAGTAGATTTGGAACCCTTATCGTAACCTCGATCACTTGAAAAGGTCTGGCGGCACAATTAATTCACAAGCACTCCAAAAGTGTTCATTATATAAACATCCATTTTAAAAATTCCGCCATTTCTCACAAAGCCCATTCGATCCAAAAAAGATGCTTGCCATATCCCGACTTTCTTTGACCCCCCTACATCCTCCTATTAAGCCTTTATCAAAAAATCCCCTATCACTAAGGCCACCTCGTGAGCCAGGAGATCTTATCTACAATACCTGAAGTCCTTAACAAATAACAAAAGCCCTTTTTCCAACAAAATGATTTTAAGGAGAATCAAACTCATTCTTCGAGCTAGATCCTATTTTTAAGAAAAGTGACAAAGCTCTCCTTCAAATATCCCATAAAGAAATTAAGTCGGAATTAAGTAAAGTGCGTAAGGACTTCTACTTTTTGGAATCTAATAAGGAAATTCAATCGAATTAAACTTAGGGCTTATCAAAGACGTTTCAAAGAAAGAAATGGTAAACCGTCTCTCGACAAGCCATCTTCCAATAGTGAGAATAAAAAGGCCCGAGAATCCATAAATTGAAAGGATAGCTTACACAGCCCCCCAACGGCGGAGTTGGTTACCGCCAAGTACCCTCCCTTATTCTCTACGCTATGGCGCCTCGGTGCCGCTTTGTGATCTTCGATTCAAACCTTACTCTCTTAGAGTACGAACCAGCCTTCGCTACTTAACCTCGCTTATCGCATTGGATTCTTGCCAAATTCTTCAAGATTTCACCCTTATTAAGATCGAGATCTTATTCCATTGCACCCGCCCGTCGTGCTCAGCTCCATAATATAGCAATCCCGACCGGGCCAGTTTTGGTCGGGCCGGCCGTAATGAATGATCGTTGTTCGGGAACAAAACAATAAGATTCTAAGGTTTCATTATCGACGCCAAAGACGAATCTCGCTGTTCGGACCCTTCGCTATTGCAAGCAATGAGGCCGATGGTTTGAAACATGGCTCACCAAGCCAGACATAATTGGGCATACTGCAAGAGCGTAGGTGAGTGATAAGAGAGTAGGAGGCGTGTCTGGAAGGGGCTGCAGCCGTGGTGATTCCAGCCGCTAGATCGAGATCTCAGGTATGGAACTTCGACGCTTTGTATCCGTAGCCCACAAGTGAGGTGAAAAGGTATTAAGAGGGCCCAACCTACACATACCGTTATGAGCGGTACGCTTTCAAACTAATTAAAACTATAAGCCCTTACTCTACATGTACTCGCTTCACTTCGGGAAGAGCGGACGGAAAGAGGGAGGCCTTTTGCTCTATCTCCGCTTCTTCTTCTTCCCAGGAATGAACAAATAAAAACAATAAAAAAATCATTTTTTTTCTTATTGTTTATAATATATAATATTATATTTTTAGTCTAAAATAATCTAATTGTTGCAAACGACTTTCGCGATCTAACCGCCGGTGACGCTTTCTCCGGCTCGCAACGGCTCAAATGGCGCTGGAACTATCTATTTGCTGCTAACGCCGGTTGTTCATTTTTAGTTAAAAGTAGAAGGTTAGGCCGATTTACTTAGTAGAGCTACACTCCAAAAAAAAAAAAAAAAAATTTTCTCACTCTTCCCTTCACAATGCTAATTCCCCGTAATACTAATGTACCGTATACAGCTTGTCCAACTACTTTCTTTCCTCCGACTTCTTTAGCCACTCGCATCGTCATATTCGGGAAAGCTTGCTTCACTTGAGCATTGGGGCAACGATGCAATAGCTTCGTTAGAACAAGCCCAAAATGGCATAAACCAAATAATTGTTTAGCCAATGACGATTTCGCGCCACTGAATGAATCAAGGAACTATGATCGCTACTCTAATACCAACAACAACTCCCTAAGAATCAGAAGGCCTCCCCGCACCTATTGATTTTGGTAATCTTCTAACATCTCGAATTGAGAATTCTTGTCATGGTTTTCACCAATTTCGTTATGAATGCCTTGTCGATTCTTCTCGCTCTCTTGGCATTTCGCTGAATGTCACCTCGGCATTCTTTTCAATCTTTTACCCAAGACACCGAACACCAACCCAATCTCGAAGAAACTTGTTCTTAACTACGAAACTACAACAACCTCCGTAAATGATGTTTTGGTCAGCTAATTAGAGTGTTATAACTATATAAATATATATAAAGAGTCCCGCAGCAAAGAATCGGAGAGATTCCGCTCTTTCTTTTGTGAGAGTCCTGCCTCTAATAGGCCTGAGCTTAACCCCTTCCTCGGGTTAAATGAGAGGCAAGACATAAAGCCTATCATACTCTAAACCCCGAGAAGCGCCACGAAACGATGTTCATTACTCAAGAATTTTCCAATCTTTATTTAGTCGAAAGTTAGAATATAAGCTTGCTATCATCCCCTAGAACTCCGAGGAGAAAGAAGTCCAACTCTCAACTAAGATGAGCTTTAGCTGGGGTGGGGACAAATCGCAGATAGAACAAAGGAGCAGGCTTTACCTCGACCAAGCACGTAAGAAGAGTTGTGATTCAGACCTCACTTCCGATCGCCAATCAAGGAAATTCACAGGTTCGAGCTTCCAGTGGACTGATCTACCTATATGGTTTCTTTCCCGGAAATGGGTAGACTGTGAGAGCTCATTGAAACTCACAGCGTAGGGAGAAGTCAAGGCACAAGAGTTCGAGTAGTGGTGCTCATCTTAATAAGACAAATTTCATTCATCAACAACTCCTGACTTACGCCTTCTCACACTGAAACAATTGGATCCGTCCGAAGAAGAGGAAAACGAAGTTCACCTCAAATCAAGCAAGAAACGAGAAGAACTCATGGAGAGTTTGAATACATTTATCCCCCCGATTCTGGGGCATTTAAGAATAAGTTCCGAGCCCGCACTATTTAGTGACTGGGGATCCAACTCGCGGTTCTCTCACCCTACCTGCCATGTCTGGGATCCAGCCTTCTTTCTTTTGCGAGAAGAGGTCCGCCAAGCAAAAGAAGGAGGAGAGGACTTCTATTCCTAATAGGCCGCCCTACTACGAAAATGAGCTTTTTCTTCATATTCACTTCTATGTAAGAAGTTCGCTAGTTATAGTCAAGCCATAGATCCTCGCGCCTCCGAATGCTCCTGCAAGGTTTATTGGTCGACTTCTTACCGAAAAAAGAATGCAGCGGTGGTCTACGATCGTGGCTTTCAGCGAGGGAAGTGGCTACACAATAAAGGTATCCTGGAAACTCCTTCGAAATGGGAAGAATAGCGAGTTGTAGGGAGATTGGTTCAGGTGCCCTCGCTGCGGATAAAAGGAAGGAAATCTTTATAGCATTGTTCCCCACTTGTCGCCTCTCGCCTCAACTATGCTATTTTTGCAGGACCAGACCATTTGTCTACCTAAGCCTTTGCTTGACTTTCACGATGCCTATACCTTTCCCCATGCCTTTGGTAGGTGGTATCACTCTCTAAATGCCGGGTCTACTTGTCAAACTACTTGTTCAGTGGGTAAACCATGTGAACTCAAGTTGATCATCAAGATTGTAAACTCCGACAGTAAAAAGAAAGCGTATAATTCGCCATGTGTGACAGGAGTGAAAGCCACCGTTACAATGAAAGATCTACTGGTTTATGCTAACTATCCAATCTCTGGGCCCTATTATAAAAAAGAAATTAACAAAGCTCCTCTAGCTTCTATCGCGAGACCCACTAAATGAATCTACACCCAGAAAGCATGCCTTCGAAAAGAGAAGTCAACAAATAAGGAGGTTCTCTACTATAGTTCAGATATGGATAGTAGATGGCTCTAGAAAAGAGAAGACTTGAATTTATACAAACAGGTCATTATGAACGACAACGGTAATCCAAAGACATGGCATCAGCGACACCACAAGATTCATGACGCAGTTCTACTATATAGGTAATAGAGGTTTGATGGATCATGTTCTAAAAGAAATGAACAATGTGATTAGAAATAAACGTTGTGCGCCGCATGCTGAACCCAATAACCTCGAATTTTGGAATATTCCATCCGCGAGGCGTAAATGAGGCTAACCTTTCTCACCAAAAAGAATTAACCTCAAAGCTTCTTACAACATCAACTCGGTGCCGTGTCTTGATGTTACAATGATTTGGTTGATCTACAAAATTGTTTTGTTGGATTACGAGGATCACATCTCGTGGGCTCAAGCACAAAATTTATTCTCGAGAGTAAGCACTTGGCCAAGGAATGGCCATTTGGGGAAGCGGAGGATCAGTATCTGAGGTTCATTTGCCGATTAGTGAAAGATTGTTGGAGCTGGAGGAATGGCTTTGTGAGGCTGAGTCCGAAAGTGAGCCATGAGAGGGACCGGGATAGGCTTGGAGAATTGCATGAGGTACAAGGGCTAAATAATCGTCAACGCTAATATGGCTAGCTTCAAGATGACGGGGATGAATAGGATCATCAGCTAATCGAAATAAGAAAGCGTCTTTTCCCTAAATTGTATACTTTATCCTACGTCAAGACTTGGTGTTTCCGAAAATGGCTTACACCCATTTGCATTAGTTCATCTGTAAAGTTCCTTACCCTTATGCATGAATTATTGAATAAGTTCCTTATCCAAAGCCTTATCAACTAAGCATCTCAACGCGTGGATTGAATACCGATCGAATCGCAGTTCACGCCACCCACTCGAACAAATAGTAGTATGTACATGTGTCGCACATATAAGCCACTCTGTCGCACGATGTAAGAACACCCAACATAAAGACGCATACTCCTCCATGTGAAGACCATCTTCATTGAAGCTTTTTGATAGTAGTCCCCGACTCAACAACCATCAATCGTCACCAAGCAGGTGATATTTCAACTCCCCGATTGCATGACTCTACACAAGCAACTAAACCGACCTCGTGGGACGGGAATTCTATGCCCAAAACCTTTCGAATCTAACGTAGTTGCCCACCTCATCTTGTCATTTCATTGTTAAAGTACGAAGAATAGTACCGTAGCACACCGTAAAGATTCTAAATATGGTAAGTCCCTTGGATTCGAGAAGTTAAGGAAATGAAGAACGGAACAAACGAAATAAGGCATTTCTCGCTCTAGTTTTGGATGCGCTTTCTCCCAATATTGTCCTGCAATGTATCAGCATGTTTGTTCCCACCAAGACTCCACTTTTGCCCGTCCATGTGAGTTTACTTAATCTCCCGAAATGTAGATAGACCAAAAATTAAGGATAGAAATAGGAATTATAGTACCATTGGAAGAAGGGGCACCAAGTTGGGAACATCTCATCGACAAACCATTTCAATAGTAATGGGTACTTCATGCCACGCAGGGAGCATCATGCAAGAATTTAAAAAGAAAGTTTTGTAGTTGGACCATCTGCTCTATTCGTCTGAAGTTTTGCTTCTAGAGAAGATGAGAGGTCAAATGAAAGTGTTCGAACACATACCGAAGGCTACTTTTTGAGAATCGACTTGGACAATGTCTCCTAACAATCTCAATAATCGTTAGAATCTATATGAATTTCATTTTGTGATAAATACTCAAATTCATACATCCCGGATCCTCAAAATGATATAAATTCATCTAAAACACATAAAGCAATTATGATAAAAGAGTTCTACGTAGATGCTACCGATGTTCATCTCCAAATCTTCACGAAGCCTCCTTTGAATTCCATCGTTGAGCACTTCAAATGAGCCTAGTCAGTCCACACCACTTGGTAGAGGTCGAATCCAAGCATTTGTGCTCATAGAACATGGATTGATTTGATGAAAATCAAGAGAAGATTTTCAATTCTTCCTTGATATTTTTGCCATATGAGAGGAAAATGGAAGAGGCTCAGCTTTTGTTTTCATTTTATGTAAAAACTTAGGATTTAAACCTAATAAGCTTAGCTTATATAGTCAAACTCTAAAGCCCAACCGAATAGCTTAATGAGCCTAATTCAAATTTAATTAAACCGTTAAGTAAAATCAAACACTAACATGTTATACAGTAACTAACAAGTTACTAACAAGCTCAATTCAACTATCTAATTAATTCAATTGACTAATTAATTAATCTGCCTCATCCAACTTATATTTTACATTATCAATGTAAACTCACTTAGAATATTCAAGTGATTACAATCAACTCTCAATTTAGCAAATATAGTTTAATTTCACATGAAATATAATCCAACGTCATCAGATAAAAGGCAATCTTCTGTTCAGATAATAGCCAGATAATAATAATAATTGAATCAATTACTATTATTATAACGATTAATGAGTAAGATCTAGCAATTGCTCATAACCCCTAAATTATCATGAGAACCCGTGACTAGTAATATATAAATTACTAAGGTGAACACTAAGTTCAAAGAATCACATTTAACCAACTCCGGTAAATGAACTGATACACAATCACAAAGAACGGTGAGCATTAAAGGAAATCAATTTTCATTGATTTCCAAATAAATACATATGGTGCAAGACGATTCCATGAGGTCGAAATGGGATCGGGTGTTTTCACGCCTTACCAGAGCTGTGTTTGTCTCGATTACTGATGAACAAGCCGAGGAACTCTTTTTATCAGCTTCTACGTGTCCTTGGACCTTGCCCGCTTGTATGGATTCGGTTCACACAAGGATTTTCACCCTTTGTTCTAAACTAACCTAAGCAAGCCAGCCCCTTGTTGGTTGGGGAAGAGGTACTTCCATCGCGAAGGATCTAACCAAACATGTGTTCCCCTACCTGCCACCTTGTTACGACTTCACCCTAATGTAAGCTTACACCCATTCGCATTAGAAAGAGATAGAATAGTCACAAATAGAATCTTTCTAGCCATTTTTATTCCATTCTTTATTACTAAGAGTTCCCCCATATAGAAGGAGACTCCTCCCTGCATTTGTGCAAGACGAATACTCAAGAGAACAATTTTCTAGTCATTGACTGCGGTGTCAAAAAGGTCTTGAAAACCAATGCATTCTTTTCTCGCATCGATTATTTCTAATGTAGGGCCCCTATGGCTCTCCCAACCCTTCATAAAGGATATGGCTATAATGAGAATCTTCATTTCCACCGCTAGTGCGCATATTACCTCATTACTGGGCTCATGAGCTAAATTGCATTAGACTAAATTTCACTTATATATATAAATATATTCGAAAAGTATGAAACTATAGGACTTCTTCCTAGCATTGAAATTGGCGCTTCCCTCTTCTCTCTTTCGCCGGTTGCTCAAATTTTGGTTCTCCTCTAAAGGAAGCCGACATTTACACTCAGAAGGAAGCGAAGCCCAATCACTTTAATCAAGAGGTAAGGTTCATCAAACCCTTCTAGTACTATAATAACAGATGGAAGTATGTGCTAGCTAGATCTAGACTTAGACAACAATCAGATAGAAGATAAAGTGCCTAAAGTGAATATCTCTCTCTATGCTTCTACCAACCCTCCTTGCCCACTTGAGTTGGAATTCAATTCACAATACCACCGCAACAAATGTCGATTCTATGATAGTATTTTATCTACCCACTTTCAAAGCTAGCCTATGGATCCCACCTGCTCTTCCCCCGACTATGCTTTTTAAAACGTGTTTGATTGGCCTCGAGACCCCTTCTCTCATGCTAGGAAGTGTAAGACCGTTGCTTTAAAGTAGATTCTTTCTAAGAAAAGTGGATATTGGCGGATTCGGGAAAAAGAAATACCGTTATTGATCAAATAGATTCTCCGGGACGAGCGTATGTACGGGGTGTTTGAAGTGAAGGCTCGAGTCCGTGGGTTAGCTCTTTAGATGTTTCTTGGCAATTAGCTCGGATTGTATATGAATGTGTATTAATGAGGATCGATTCTCTTCCTCTCGACACCCATGCAGACAGAGGAACTACTGCTGAAGCACAATTACCGGGCAAATGAGGCGGGGCCACTACGGGAACTATATAAAGTTGAATGGGTCTGAGTTTTTGTTGATAGAGACCATGAGCACGACTCCTAAACCCGAGAATGGAGTGGTAGCCAGTTTACCTTCTTAGACTCGTTCATTTTGGATCAAGTATTTTGCTTGTGCAATTTGTACGGTTAACCTTAGGAATGGCGGGTGCTTTCAGATAAGAAAGATGCTTTTTTCTAGTTCTCTTCCCATAAGATTTTGATTATCTTTGCTTTAATTGGCTAAATACAGAGCAGAAAGAAAATAAAAAGAAAGAAGGAAATTGACATAATAAACAAAGCCTTCTCAAAATCAAATGTGAAAGTACTTTAGAATAGAATATGTCATAGACTTTGTCTCAAAGCATCTTACTAGAACAAAGATTCCTAGTTTCAAAGGTGCTACGCCTTCTTTTGTTTGCAGCAAGAAGTGTTCAAATGAAGCACTTAAGCAAAGGCATCAAGCTGCCACGGGTATTATTTTAAGCTTAAAATGGAAGATTTTCTTCATCGACGATCTAAAGCATATGCTTTCTCCTAGGGAATAAAGAATGAAAAGATTACTTATCAGATATCTTGGATGAGGAGTTGTCGCTTCTTCTATTTAAGCATTATGAAAATCAACTAACAAGACCCTTCTATTCCCAAAGGGATCAATAGGAGCGTATTTCATTTCGATTGATTCAAACACATTTGCTAACCGCCCCTAACTCCGAAAGGGCTTTTCTATTAAGAGAGGAATCGGCACCCAAAGGAAGGAAATACAGTCGACTCGATGGCAAAATGGAAATAGAACAACTCAAGCTACAAGCAAGAAAGGTAGAAAAGAATGCTAGACCTTTTCTTACACTGCCGACTAGGTATGAAATAGCTTAGTTGAACTAAGGTTAAGCAGTAGAGAAGCGCAACTAAGGGAAAAGCCAATGCCCCATACCAAGAATGGTAAACCGCCCCTAGCCTTGCTGAAAGTAAACTACTTCTCTTCAATACAGAGCGGCTGAGCCATCAGTTGACTCGATTCCGTAGAGCAAGCGGTTTTATGTGCCGTACTATTCTTTTGATGGTTGAAAAGGGCGGTAGACTTATTAAAAAGAAGAGATTCATCATGAGTTGGCTTGCTTGGAAGGCCAAAGAACGCAATCAACGGTATGGATGGGGCGGTGCCGCTAGTCTGGGCTTCAGCTTTATTAACGTGGGATAGTCCCTCGTGTTCCAGAGTTCGAATAATTTCTGCCGTAGCAAGCAAGTCAATTGACCAGGTAAACTGATTCCTATATATCATCCAGACGGGCAGCCATGTTCAAAAAAACCATTCGAGTAGGACGAACCGGGTACGACAGAGAGTTTCAGATAAAGCAATCACAAGAAATAATCTAATTTATCAACTATAACTCCTAACTCCTAGCCGCTATCGATCGGAAGTCATATCGGTACGTGTACCAATGAAGACGGGTCTTCTTGTTTCAATGAATGAAGGCAAAAAGATCCTCCTTTCACGCCCGAAACAAGCTTTGTGTGTGGCGCAGTGCATAAGGAGTGAATGCATTTTTCTTTGCTGGCAATTGATTGGAGTCCTTATAGTGGGTCGAGCTCCTTTCGAAGACTCTCGCAAATGAGATTTTTCCCTATGTGATTGAAAGAGCTTAGATATACTTCAAGTAGGAAACTATCACCATATTTAATTAGTTATTTATATAATCATAAAGGACGTGCCACCTATGGAATGGAATGGATAGGTCATAAGTCGCCTGGTTTTAAAGAAAAAAAGTCCCAGGGCAAAGACAAGATAGCTAGCTAAGCCCCTTCAACCCTTAGTTAATCAGCAATCTCGACTAGCACTCAGAGAGAATCAGCATCCACTTCTGGCTTTCATGGCCACCTTCTCCTGTTGAGCCAGCCTGATTGGTCGAATGAACAGCCCTTCAAAAGCAAGCGGATTTCACACAAACTACAAACTAAGTCCCCCTTGTTTATCCTAATGCAAGCGATCCAAGTTAAAGGAGAGGAATGCTCAATCCCGATCCACGCTAAGGAAAAAGATCCAACTGAGAAGAGTGTAGGATTCCAGTGGGTCCAGATTTTTGCCTTGGTTAGGCGACAATCATGGTCTTGGTGATTCTTACGATTACGCCGCTGCTTTTTTTTAGGAAAGGAAGCCCGCTCGAGTCAACATCCCTTTCATCATATATACGACGATTCCCCTCGAGATTTTGATACTCTAATTCTGATTCTGCCACATAACGCATAACCTATACTTCACGCTAAGCTGCAATCTAATGCCCGGGACGAATAACTTAAATTTCCGAGATTACTTATTGAACCGTAGTCAAAGCAGTCTTTGAGTACCCCTTTGCTCGCAAGTGCTATGTGCGACATTACCAACTCTTTGAATCGCTTGTTATTTGCCTCTATGGCGTAGTCCTAACGGGGTTTCAGCTCCTATAAGTTCGAGGAGATTCTAAGCCGTCATTCGGCAACCACTGGGGTGAATTTAGGTACCAAGTGCTGTAAGGTAGCCCCCAGGCCAAAGAAAGTACCAATCCCAAGATTGGACGAAGATCGGTCCCCTCTCATACTTCCGCTGGCCATGATAAGCTTGATGAATAATTCGCTTTAGTCTCTTCCTTCAAATTTAAGGTCATCAAAGGAGCAAAGGCATAAAACCTACGCTTAAATCGCCTAATCTTTCTTATTCGCTTTTCCCTTTAGCTCGTAGAATCTCGACTTAGAGATCATTCCCCGTAGAGTCAATACGCTTGTTTAAACTCACCTTTCTAAATTTCTTTTCTTTGATTCTATTAACAGAGGAGGGTACGCTGGCAATCTTCCTTCTTTCTTGCATGACGCTTTAAGAGGACCAAGCCTCTTTGACTACTGTCAGAATCTCGCTAGTCGATCTAATCCGTATTCCCTTTTCCTGCATCAGAGCGTAGGGACAAATATACTATTTCATTCCTTCCGCCTACATTTGGAGGACTGCACTTTAACTATATTCACAAGTATGAACTTTGTTTCTCCCATCCGATTAGCACCGAGTACGTGTCGGTCCCCGAATTCCACTTTTACGCTTTTGGATGAAGCCACATCATGTCACGCCTGTGTTTATAATTAATACCTTGGGAAGAACTTAGAGCCTTCAAGAGATCCCCAGCATATAGTCTCCTCAAGGACAATCATTGCACCCTTTGATTCGATACCAATTGTGGTCGACTCGATAGCGGATCAAGATTGCCATCTGGGAACGTCACCCGGAAGCGATCAAATATGAAATCAGTCAAACCCCTTTTTTAACCAATCGATAAGATATCATAAAAATGACAAGCGATAACAATATTTGTTCCAGAATAGACAGAAAATGACGAAACAAAAAGACAATATCGTGTAACAGGGCTACTATGAGCCAATATGGTGGGTGATGAAGCCACTGCATCTCCATCGATACGCCATGATCCCAATGTGCCACAGTGTGTGCAACATTATTAGATACCCGAGAAATGTGATGGAATTGAACCTCCATGTCTTGAGCCAAGTATAGTATATCGCCCACTATCAATTGAAGCTTGTTCGGAGTCTTGTATTCCCCTTGTAAACAAAGCACAAACTCTTTTGAATCGCTCTCCATGATGACTCTTCTCCACTTGTTCTTCCATGCAAATTCGAGTCCCGTTCTCATTGCTAGCCCCTCCGCCAGCAGAGGGTTGTTGACGTGAGGATTACGCTGAAAACCAGCTCCCAAAAACTCGCCATTACCATGTCTTCCAACCACACCTGCTGCTCCATAGTTCTCTTCCTTTCTAAATGAAGCATCAACATTTACCTTCACTAACTCTTCCGAAGACGCCATCGAACAGCCTCCCCCGCTTCCCCGACTGTACCTACGCAGCTGGTTGTCAGGCTCTTTCAAGTCCCCCCGTCTCTCGACTTGTACCTAGAAGAGTTGGTTGTTGTGCCTCTTTGAAGTCATCCGCTAGTTTAATACCTGCTTCCCAAAGCTTTGATAATTCACGTCTGACATCGTTGAATAGCATATCATTCCGGTGCTTCCATAGCATCGCCATCCACAGCAGTTTAGTTTAGTTCTGGTCCCCAATAAACTATTAATCGCCATCAACCATTTTTTGAAAGAGCTATACCCTCGTCCTCCTATGTTCAAACACCAAGGTGATGCAAACCAAAATCTATTAGTAAAAGGACAAGAAACTAATAAGTGCACGAGATCCTCCCTTTTGCTATTGCAAAACACACAGGTACTCTCAACGCAAATACCTTGTCTCATAAATGATTTTAATCAAAAAGTAAATTTTAGAGGACTACACCGATTTCCAAATAAGCATCCAAGCACTCTACAACTTCCCTCCCCCCTAGCTTTCCCCCAAGTCACTATTTCTCCTCATATCCATAGCACATTTATACCCCGAGGTTGTTATGTAATTCCCACACTTTGTATGGTGTCATATGAGCTTATCCCTGACTGGAACACGGCTTAAAGGCATTGCTAGAATATCAAGTGCAAAACCTCCTCCCCCGTAACTTCCACAACCTTCCATTTGTTCCACTCCCTATCTACAATCAACTGGGACACCCATTTCGGTCCCCAATCACCTTCTCCACAAAGCCGAAAGTCACCTAGCCTAGGTACCCACGGATCCTTCCACACATCAATGCTCCTCCCATCTCCTACACGCCACCCACTCCGCTTCTGGGAGTACCTTCCTTCCTCTTAATGCCTTCTCCACCCAAACGGCGGTCGGGAACCTAACTCGTACGAAGAATGGTATTCTTTAAAATATCGCCTTTCTTTAACCTTGAACAAAAGAGATGCTTCACCATTTGCTACCTTCCATCCATCCCTGCTTCGCTAGTAAGGCAAGATTCATGCAATATAAATCTTTGAACCTCAGTCCCCCTTCATTTTTATCCATGCACAAAGCCTCCCAATTCTTCTAGCCTATAAGTCTTTCTCCTTGTCGAGTTGCCCTAAAAAGAATTTCTCACATAGTACTATCTGGGCCTTTATCAACAATATATTGAAACGGCTTTAATTAACACCTCCTTTCCAGTTTGAGACAATAATCTTCCTTTCCATCCTCTCACTAGTAGAAAAATGGCTTTAGGTAACACCCCGCATGTAACACTTTTAATAATTGAAAATTGGGGAGTGCATAGGTAACAACTAGGAACACTTTATTATAACACCCTATGCAACATTAAAAATAGGTACATTTTAAGGTATCACTTTTTTGCTACATACTCTTTAGTGGATCATGAGGCGGTCAACCGGGTTAATTTTGAGACAATAATCTTCCTTTCCATCCCTTCATTAGTTAATCATAGTAACGATCGATCAATTACAAATTAAAATTAATTTTGAATCCACTTTTATCGGCGGGTAAATCGGTTCGATAACTAACTCTATCTAGTGCAATCAGGGATCCAATATACACACACCCAAATAGTGTTTTTAGCACCGAATGACTATTTTATCCCTAAGATATGTAACTACCATTAATTAAGGAATAGGGGCAAAATAGTCATTTCACCCCCAAACACTTCCTCCTTTAGTTGTATAATGTACCAAAAATCACTGCTCTTTTCCTAAAACCTCCCCTAAAGCCCCTGGGCCACCTCACCTCTTCCTTCTCGAATGCAGCCATTCAAAAAAAAATCCAATTTATAATCCATACGAACACCCAAATCCAACCTAATCAAAATCCCCTAAAATTCTCCACAAATATGACCAAAGTATACGGCACCGAACGCATTTGATTCGCCACGTGGTGGCGGAGTACTCACAGAAATTCGAACCAACGCCTCCAACATCCGCGGCGGTGTCCGAGTAGGCAACCGTGGTTAAACCGAAGTTCGACTTATCAACTACAACCCTAATTGAGATCCAAAAAGATAGATTAACTAAAAATCGCTAAAATTGGTCGATTGTGCCGACTGATTCTCGAAAAGGGGTTTAGTCCCGAGTTGGTTAAGATAGAAAATTTATGATATTGAGCTTACTGTTAAAGGTACGGACTTTGTCCCAAAATGATTGTCCAATTTTGAATTTATGGTTGACTTTTTTGTGATCGATCTTATTAGTTAACTCATTCTTACTGACGTTATTATTATGATATGATCTTATTATGATTAATTTGTCATACTTAGCATATTTAATAGTTTCGCTAACAATCAAATATCCTACTCCTTAATCTTACCAAAATTGGAGATGGGGAGTTTATATATAAAATATCCACCTTTACTTATATGTATGTGTACTAAATCAGACTCTTTCCCATTTTACATATATGACCATGTGTACTATGCATTTAAGTAACATTGATTTTCTTCTTGTTTTCTTATTTCATTTTAGTTTTTGGATATGAGCCCCATTCAGTATGGCCAATTGGGGTTGTTTCACTTGCCGACCTTACAGGTTTTATGCCTCTTCAGAAGGTTAAAGTCCTTGCAAGTTCTGCGGTAAGGCTTTGTACGTTCCCGTACAGTATGGTTTCCATTTTATATTTTATTCCTTCTTCTAAAAGGAACTGCATATATAGTTAGGTGTTTTATACGCCATTCTTTGAGGTAAGGCATGGTCATGGTTGGGGTTGGCATCTACAACAAGGAAAATTTTTCATCCCTTTTGGCTGAATGTCATACCGCATCATTGTCCTGTGGCATTCAAGAGGCATTTTATATGGAGCGCGGTTCTGATGTTTAGTTTGACATATTAACTCCTAGATTATCTATATTGTCTTACTATATAGCCTATAGTTTGAGAGGTTCTGAGGTTCATTATATAGCCTATAGGGCATAGTTTTTCTTTCATTTTGTTTAGATTTTAGAATATCTTCCCTGATATCTTACTTGATCACGTTTGGTTTCTTGCATAAAATTGTTACATGATAGTTGTTGAATAGAAAATCTTTAGGCCTTATAAGTAAATTTTTTTATCTATGAGCTTGAAAGTCAAGAGATGAGTCATGATCCCCTTAGAGGTTCTACTTTGTCTAATTTGGGAACTGATGCAAACAACTAGTAAGCTTCACCTATGCTCGTATCATTGCATTATCTAGGAATAATACTTTACTTTAATTTCAGTTATTTGACATTGATCGTTTAGATTTATGATGCAATTTCAACATAAATTACGAAGCACATGAAACCCTTATGTTCAACTTGTAAATTACTTGTTTCTCATTTATGTTATAGAGTTTTTGACTACTGAGATGGTGAGGCGATAACGCCATTGATTTTAATTTGTTGTCACAAGAGCTTGGAAGATGAGGCCGAGTAAAAAGGTGTGTCATGAATGCTGACGTATGCTCACTTATAAGAAAACTTTAGATAATTATCCTTCTTCAATAAATGAACAGGAACTTTTTTGCAAAACTATCACTCCCATTATTCTTTTCGTAAGTAGTATCAAGAATATGTACAAATGGGCCTTAAGTCCATCAGGTTCAAGCCCATTTCTGAGATACCTTGTATAGAATACTCATGCAATTACTTGCTCAGCATTGTTGGTGCAGGATGAGCTACCTTGTATAGAATACTCATGCAATTACTTGCTCATAGCGTTGTTGGTGTAGGATGAGGTACTTGTTTTCCTACATGGTTACCTTGGAACTGCTAGAGATTAGGTTCCCATTATGAAATCTTTGTCCACTTATTGCATATGACTGATGTTTTATTATATATATCCACCGACTTCCGCATTTAACCTCTAGGCCGATGAAGATGATGATGGTATAGTGGAGGTCAGAATTGAAATTGAATCAAGAGATTGCAAATGTTGATGGTATATGAAGATATATAGAAAATGTTAACATACTAAAGTGATTATCGGGCGATAGAAGATGTAATTGAAGATACATACAACTTGCTTAGTTTAGCAAATTATGGAGCTATTTTTATATTTGCAATAGACAACAACTTTGGTTATTTTTTATTCGCTTATTGAATTCAATAATGTGTTTGATATACTATGAATTATATCTTATTGATTATTCAATAAGTTAATTTTAATTTTATCAATATATTTTTCAAGTATTTATTCATATATGATAAAATATTTCTTCTAGTTTTCATAATAATGATAATTAATAATAATAATAAAAATAATAATAATAAGGCAAGTGTTACCTAATAATGAACAACGGTTACATATGTAGTAAATATATAATCAAAGTGTTCTTAAAGATATTTAAAAATGTTACTAATAATAAAAAGTGATACATATATAATCAAATAGTGTTACTTAAAGACATTTTAGATATCGAAAAGATACTAGTAAAATAGTGTTACTTAAAACAAATTTGGACATATCTAAAAGCTAGTTAATAATTATAAATAGTATTACAATAGTGTTACAACAAAGGTTACTTAAAAATTTGAAGATATCCTAAAGTGTTACTAAAAGTAAAAATGTGATACTTAACAAATTATGTAACACTTTAAAGTGTTATGCACTTCTTACAAAGTGATACAAGCATGACTTTATGTGAGCACGATAAAAGTTGTTACCAGAATTGATCAAAGTGATACCTAAGAGCATGTGAGTACACGGCGTAAGTGTCACCCAAAAAGTAATACTTTATATAGTAACAGCTTAGACCAAGTATGTATCACTTTATGGGCGTACCTAAAGCTTCATTTTTTCTACTAGTGCTTGTCCGCTCTTCTACCCTTTTAATTATGTAGCTAAATACTTCCTTTTTTGATTGCCTAATTTATGAGGGGAGGCCTAGGTATTTCCCCTGATCCTGTACTTCCCGCATCCCCAAATTATCCCCTAGTCGGCTTAATAAAATCCTTTGCAACACCATTAACAAGAAAGATGTAGGAAACAGTTGAAACCAAACACATGATCCAATCCACAAACACCCGACAAAAACCCAACCGCATTACGATAGCCTCTAGGAAAAGCCACTCAACTCGCCATACTTTACTCATATCTAACTTAAGAGGAATAGAATTATTTCTAGTACATTTCGAGTGCTTCATATGATGCAACACTTCGTGAGCTATAAGATTGTTATAAGAAATAATTCTACCTAGTAAGAACGCACTCTGAGTTTCGGAGATAATCTTCATCAAAACATGTCATAGTCTATTAGCCAACACCTTTGAAACTATCTTAGCCACAATATTACAAAGACTAATAGGCCGAATCACATTCATAGTGGATAATTTTTCTGAATAAGACACACAGATCTCACGCTTTTAACAAATTGGTCACTCTTCAAAAGAAACCGGCCAATAGCATCAAGTAATAATTTAAGAAACAATATGCTAAAACGATTGAAAGAAACGTACCGTCATACCATCAGTACCGGGTGATTTGTCAAATGGCATCTCGAAAATAGCACGTCTCACCTCCTCGCTAGTAATGTACCATTAATCGTTGTTCATTCCTTCAAAGGACCCGACATCCGACAGCTTGAAGTTACCCTTTTTGGTCTGCAGACATCATTAGCCCCAAAAATCCCCCAAAATAGTAAAGAACCACACGTTCGAGTTCCTTTCCCCCCTCACACTACTCACCATTCTCATCATTAATCCCCAATAACAAATTTCGACGCCTCCTCACCATCATAAGCGCATGAAAAAACTTCTTATTCCTATCCCCCTCCATCAGCTAACTAAACTTCGCCCGTTGACACCAATATTTCTCTTCCTCCCCCCACGCAGCATCCAGTTCCCTCTCGAGGCTAAGTACCTCTTGTTGGAAAAACTAATTCATAATAAAATATGAGAAAATGCAACCAAGATCAAATAAATGTATAATAACGAATTACGAAACATATATAATAATGAATTCATACACGTATGAATACGAGAGTACTTACAATACGCAGTGGATGTTGGCAACTTTCCTCACAAATTTCTCCATAAAATCCTCAAAGACCTCAAGTGAAACGCTCAGTTAGTCTTTTTCACACCAAAGAGCTGCCGAGTCACATGATTTCGGCCGAATACCTTAGTTTTTTCATTTAATCTTTTCCTTATAGTCCCTCTTGGTTTCGGGCCTATCAGCTTGACTCGCTTTGATAAATAGCTAACTCGTCGTTAACCAACTTATTATTAAGTTTAGAAAAGAATTTAACAAGTTACTAATAAGCTTCCTCGTTAAACCGGGCACTGAAATAGCAATTTAATTGATTCGCTTTTGTCCAATTTGTATTTTTTATTATCAATGTAAACTTCGAATGGGTATATCTCGCCGATTTTAATCAACTCCCCAATTTAACAATCTCGATTTAATTTACATGGAATATAACTCAACGCTATCAGATAAAGCGATCTTCTCGTTCAGATAATATTAGCGTATAATATAATTGACCATTACGATTAGTTAGAACGAGCCGAATCCTACCGAATATCGATGGGTTCGAGTCAAGCTGCACCTCGAACCTAAGGTCTGCCTGCTCTAAATGGCCAAACCTTAACTCTGAGGTTCGGTTCGAGAGTCCAATAATTCGAAGCCGAACTGTCAATGCGGCGAGGTCTTAATTATTAAAAAAAAATTGAACCAAAATTACAAATTGAAATCCCAAATCAAAATTTTATTGAAATCATAACTCAACTGACAAAATCAAAGCCTAATTGAACCAAAATAAACATGAAATTGAACAATTAAACCCAAAAATCATCGAATTGGATATCTAATTGAACCTACAAAATACTTAATTAGACATGCATCACCTTCAATTCTTATTTAATTCTTCAATTAAAATCGCCATCATCATTGAATTGTTGTGCAAACTGTTGAGCCACATCACCGCCATCACCATCGAACGCTTCTTCTTTGCTGCTGCCTTTGGTGCTATTGAGCATTGTTGAGCATTTTTCTAGAGAGGCAGAGAATATAGAGAGATGGAGAGAGGGAGATGGTGATTGTAGTGGTTAAATCCATACTGATTAACGGATAGCACAATAGGAGTTGATATGGAAAATAAGATCATTCGGGAAAACGAGAGAAAAACGGGGCGGGGGGGTAAATCATACTGATGTGTAATGTATCATGAGTATATGGGTTGGGTTTTATTAAATAAGTGGACAATTGGGCTTAATTGTTAAAGGATAAAAGGCTAATGGACTTACATGGACTTAATTCTACAAATGATAAAAGGTTAACTGGACTAATGGACCGAGCCGAGTTTTTTCGAACGGTTCGGCTCGATTTGCCGAATATCGAAAATTAACGTTTGGCTCTACGTTTGATCCTTCGAGCCGAGCCTCAAACCGAACTATTTCGAGCCGAGTATCCCGAATCGTATCGAGCTTTCAGGCTCGCCACAAATTCTAATTGACGATTATTATATCGGTTACGACGGATCTAGCACCGCATAACTTGGATATTATCGTGAGTCCCATTTTATTAATTTATAATTACTATTTATTGAACACTTAGTATGAGTAATCATTTAACTAAACTAGTAAATGAATCACTGCTACAATTATCGCAGAATGGACATAATTATAAAAATCAAAATACTCTGATTTCCAACACCTCCTCCCTATCAAACTGATCATTCTCGTTAGCAACCTTAAACTTCGCCCGGATATGCTCAACTCTAACCCGTGAGTTGACATTGTGGCTTTTACACCACTCAATCAATGTCATTCACACATTTCGAATCTTCCCCACCACCTTAAACCATCGAGACCCATGAACTTCCTGATTCCAAGCATTCAAACAATATCCTCGCACCCTTTTTTTCCAACCCACCTTCCATAAAAAAAAACCATCTCTATCCCCTCTCAACATGCGCCTCCGTGTCTACTAATAATGGACAGTGATCTACCCTCAAGTTGGCCGTGGGGGGGATAACAAGTCGCTTGGTTGGAGACACCATGTTGCATCGCTTTCAAAACTGGCCCAATCGCATCCTAAATAAGTTAGACTGGCCCCACGGTTGCACCACGTGAAAGAGGAGCCCACGAACCCAATATCCACCAGCTCACGCCCTGACAAAACTCCTCCGAATGCTCCATACTCCTTCCAATCGCTACCACCCACTTTTTCTCAGAGGCTCCGAGTATATCATTGAAGTCCCTAACTATGCTCCACCCCTTGTCTTCCCCCGACCTCAAGGACCGAAGCAACTATAGATGTGTTGTTCGAATGGTTTCATCACAACTTGCATACACAACTACCCGTCTCCAGCTCTCGCTTCTCATTTTCCGTAAACCGGACATCAACAAACCACTCTGAAGATTGCACAACTTGTAAATCCTCACCACATAACGGTTATGCCCCCCGACATGCCTACAAGATCAATGATAAAACTAAAAAGGAAAAGTAAACTACGAATAATTTTTTTGAGTTTTTTTTCTTTATTTTTTGTTTCAAGCAACACAATAACATCCGGTTGACGAAGACGACAGGTCTCCTTCAACGCCCGAATTGCTAGGGAGTTTCCAATGCCCTGACAATTCCAACAAATAATTTTCATCTAACAATTTGGGGGCGGTTAGGGTCAGCTACCTCCACCCGAATTCCAGTAAAAAGCGTTGGGTTCTCAAGTCCATCACCATCTGCCTCCACCTTGTCTATTGTTCCTTCATTCTCCTCCTAGTTGCTCTCCTTCTCAGTACCCAATATGCAAGCATTCTTCTTTTGTCTTCCTCCTTCTTCCCCTAGATTATCGTTACTATTTCCTACCTCGCCATGTCTCCTCTTTTTTGCTCCTCCATGTCCTTGTTTTTCAGTTCTCGGCCCTTTCCCCTCTCTCTCCCTTCGACCCCCCTGGTGCACCCGATTCTGCCTTTTCCGTTGTTGAATAATTTGGACATCCCTGAGCTCATTCGCATTGAAAATGAACTCCACCTCTTTTGCTTTGTACCCCAATGGAAAACTACTCACCCCCTCTCCATCACCCTTCCATGTGTTGTTACAAATAGCCCCCTTTCCTATACCTCTGCCCCCAGTGGTAAACTCCCCCTCGTCATGCATCATCATCCCATCTAGAAGCTGCTCTTGCACGTCCCTCTCAGCTCCCCTTTGTGCCTCGGTTAACTGCAATCCATCATTTCTTGTTGTCTCACCTACGCCCTCCATTTTCCAGTTGTTGACTTTTATTCCCACATCTCCTTTCCTTCTGTTAGCTTCACTACTACTTATCTCCCTCAATACCTCTCGTGAGCTGCCTCTTCCCTTCATCGAACCAATACTTTTCTCCAAATTATAATTTTCCCCTCTTCTCAGTGCACCCGTTTCCCACCCCCTTTTGTCACTCAATCGTGGCTTCTCCCATCTACCTCGGTAATTTTCCTGCTCCTCAACTCGACGAGGTGGAACTACATATCTTTCCACAGTCAAGTTTTCCCCAGTGGTACCCATATCATTCACATCCCCAACCCTACTTTTTGTCTCCTCCTCAGCTGGTGATCTCGACCCACCGCCTCTCCAGTCTTGTGCTCGATAACCCCCTCTTGCCTCCTCTTTGTAGCCCGTTGTCTCCCTTTTGAATTCACGTCTCCTAGCATTTAGCCTCCTCTCTCCATGCACAAGGATCCAAGGGTCGTATTTATTCACCCTTATTATTTTCTTTGCTTCATCGTTATAGTTATCTTCACGGTTAAAATACTCATCCCCCAACAATCCGTAATATAAACACACGTCGCATATTTTTTCATATCGATATACAACTTGTGCTCTTCCATTTCGCATCGGCACAAACCCGCCTCGTTTTAATGGCTTAGTTACATCCAATTCCACTCTAACTCTAATATAACGTCCCATTTCTTGTTCCAGTCCCCGAGTATCGACATCCAAGACCTTACCAATGTGAGCCCCCACCGATTGCCCCATCTCTTTGTTCACAAACCCTAGTGGTAAGTTCTATATTTGTACCCATGGAAGAGTATTTAGTACCACTTGGCCTGCTTGCATCCCCACTTTTCATGGCCCCAAAAGAATTGAATACCCTTCGAACAACCACGGTTCTCCGTGAATGACCCTTGTCAACTGAGTTTCATCATTAAACATAACGTGAAACAAGTTAAACCCCATATCCATAATTTGAATGGGGCTCCCATCCTGTCCGCCCCACAATGCACTTATTGTGTCCTTGAACGTTTGCACATGGTACCGCCTATTGGTGAGCACTCGTCCAACCAGGCTGCATTGGAACTTCTCTTCAACTGGATCGAAAGTGATATCCGGGACAAAGACTTCACCTAATTCCTCTCCCTCCAGCGAGAGCTATCCCAATACCCGGCTCAAGTCAGCCTCCATGCTGTCCAGAGTCGCCCCAATTGTCATATCCCTGATCCCAAAGAAAATGTTCAACCAATTAACTAGTGCTCAAAGGATCCACTTGCTGCCGCTCTCAATGCCTCAAGACAAATCTCCTAGCCTTTTTAGTATGACAATACTTGCACACACAATGACAAGAAGACAAAAAAATGATAAAAAAGTGAGCCTAACCCCCTCCCCAAATTAATCCCAGATTTTTATAGAGAATCTCCAGTGGGGAGAAACCCGAAACCCCCCTCTTATTCAACCGAGCAAATGGAAGAATAAAGTGGAGAGCAATGCATTCTAGTGACTAAGGATAACAATAAAGGCCAAAAACGAAAGAGAAAACTAGAAAAAACTAGAAACCCTAGCTGTAAGACAAGGAAAAAGACGATTTTGTCTCAAGCAGAAAACCTGAAACCCTAAGGCCCGAAAAAAATTCATTTCAATTTTTATCAATGTCTCATTTATCCTAAATCAGTCAAACCTCGAAGAGGTCTAGAATTAATGGGTACAATGTTAAGCAAACTGCACTAACATGCCCACACCATCTCATCAACAACACTATTGTCTTCACTTTGGAAACATTTAATAATTATAAATATTAACTTTTCTAATGGATAATATATTTAATGTAATTTACAATGGTAATGTCAATTCTAATTAAATTAAAGTTACATATGTCAACTTGTTCGAATTGAGGCGAACGAAGTTGAGGGCAAACTTCAAAAGGTGACTAATGAGAGTACGACTAAAATGAATATTTTGAAATGTTGTTTAATCGAGGTAAAAGTGTTGTAAACTCTTTAGATTGAAGTGATTTGAGGTAAATCCAAGTGAAACATAGAAGTTTCATTCACAACAGGACGAAAGTGTAGGCAAAATTTCAACTTATTAACCTAAGTAGATAGCAATTTGTTTTAATTTACAGAACAACAAAATATTCCAGAATGATATCAACTGCAGATGGATCATAATTAAGCATTCGAGCATCTTTTGCACCGCCTTCCTCATAGAATCCGCAGGGATGGCCGGGTTGACCTGCAACTCAGATCACCCACCTTGACAGAACACCCTTAGTTATGGTGGCATGATGCGGTTGCAAAGATGTGCATAAAATGAAAATGTATAGAGTATATTGAGACAAGATTACAATATTGACTATGTACAATCTCTGGGAAAAGAAGCAACATCATCTAGTTGGCTCGCTCTTCCGGGTTGAGACAAGATTACAGTATTAAATATTATTTCACTTCCAGTCGAGCATGTCTACTAGCCAGAGGACCTCTACCTCAGAGCTAGCAGCGTCACGGAAGTCCATTTCAATACCAAAAACGTCCATATCTTCCTCCTTTCCCTGATCCGTGAAGAGAAGAGAGATCCATGCCCGAATACCGGATACAAATGGATACATTGGGGAAAAATCAAGGTAATCAAATGCAAGGGCCCGGTCTGCTGTACGATCAATATAATCGAAAACTGAGTTCTTTATCATACAGGCAACTCTGTTGGAATCCTTGCGCCCAACGAGCATTGAGACACTGACTGTCTGGAGAAAAGGAATTCTGAACCTTGGTTCAACAGGGAAAGTCATCTTGTATTCTGGACCCTCCAAGTGCAGTCTAAGCACATCACAAGTTCCAGGAGGTGGGGTCCAACTTCCCTTGTGGAGAACAGAACCTGGTACTACTTCAGAAAATATTAGAGTTTCTTCTGCCCAAATGTCGATGTAAAACTCTAAGTCATTGAATGACAACCTCGGAGGAAGAAGAGTTTTGCCTTGGTGGCGCTTATAAAAAGAACGAAATAAGTTGTAGTATGAAACTGTGGGAGGAGACTGTCGCTTGCATACTGATGGCCATCTCTTGGCACAGAGGCATTTCCAAAAGTAATCATCAAAAGCGACATTATGCCATTGTTTGCACACACTCATACAATTTACGAGGTCAGTGCCTTCCAAGAATGGGAAGACAGCTTTCAAGACTTCTTCGCTGGACATTGATGAGATTTTCACAACTCAGAAAATATATGTATGCTAACAGCTCTTCCCAGTGTCAGAAACCTAAAAATCGCTGCACATTTAAAGACCTTCTTAGTCAATAGAAGCAGAATGTCAATAAATATTTAGTGAACCAAATTGAATGGTCTCCTCTATAATATTATAGTCAAAAGCATAAACATAGCAAAGAAATTATAAAGCTAATTTGCGATTCTAACGAGCAAGCTAAAAGGTTGCATGAAATGTGTTTTATTTTACCATTTTTAAATTACAAATTTCTATTCTATGGTATTCATTATAAAGCCCTGTTAATCTAATGTTCTCTTGAAGGAAGTAGCAAATCTTTGATGACTACATGAGCTAATTACGGAAGAAGGCAGCAGTTTACATCTATGAAACAGGAAGAAGAGTAGAATTGGGACTTATATTATAATATTGCTTAGAATATGCTCCCTTCTTCCAAATTTCATATCATAACAAGGAGACTGTTTCCGAATTAACCAGAAAGTGTAGTGCAAACACTATCTACACCTTCAACATAAATAAGAAGTGTAGGAAGTACATTTTAATTTATTTCATAATATTGAGGAGTCACAGAATATAAAATCCTTGACTCCATAGGATATGGAAATACAAAATAGATGAATGCTAAATTTACTTGAACATCGGACTCAATCAGATATGAAAAAGAAATTGGGAAAGAGTAGCTAAAAGGCTCAGCCACAACATTCAGGAAAAAGCGATGAATGCAGAAAATAGATGAGATGAAAATGATGGTATCTGGAGCTGTTATTGAGCAAAGTTAAGCATGAGAATCGAAACTCAGTGAGATATTATGCATACAGATCACCTAGGCAACACTTCAATGTCTACTAGACCAGACGAGCTGCTAGAATTTCACTGCACAGCAGCTAGCATTATAGCAAGTCGATCGACACAATTACAACAAAGATGGTTAACCAATATTCTGCAGTAGATGGTCTAGTAGTTGGTATCATATACGGAGTACTTATCAGATCCAAGATTCAAATCACGAACCCCAGAGGAGATTATGTTTAAATTCCTTTTGCTCTAACAGCATCAATAATATTCTTATAGAGTATAGTCATCAAGATGTTTAAATTCCTTTTGCTCTAACAGCATCAATAATATTCTTATAGAGTATAGTCATCAAGAAAAAGTTTAACCATACAATATGCTGCTGATCCTATACTCTTACAAGGCAAAAAGACATTCCCTTTCAAATACTCTAAGATCATGTTCAATACTTCAAATATATTCCAATTAATAAATAAAGACTTCAAAAGTTAACATAATTCGTTTTAACTAAAAATCCAAGAATATAATTTTGGAAAGGGAAAGGGGTTGCAACAAATCTGAGAATCTAAATGAAAACTTAAATGCAATATAAAACTTCATATTAGTATAGAAATCAATACAAGAACCAACATAACTTCATAGAGGTCTGATCTTTAACATATTAATCAATAAAAATGAACTTTATTCACAATTCAGAAAGAAAAACAAAAATTACCCAAAAAAAAGGAATGTCCACAAATTAAAGTAAGAAATGATCTACATAAAATGTAAAAGAAATTTAATCATATCAATTAAAATGTGACAAAATATTCTGAATAACTCAATATACAAACCATATGTGGGAACATGGAAAGATGCTCACAGAGCCAAATAATCATTGATTTACACTTACTAAAATGAAAAACTTCGATTTGTTCTGATGAGATTTGATAAAATGAAACACTAAAGTAATGAATTATTATTAGGCTAAATTCATCTGAGCTAAAAATGATTTGAAATAATTCACACCAAATATTTATTTCAAATAGAGATAATTTTGGTTCAAGCATATTTTTGTGGCACCGAATTCTACTATATAGTAAATGCAAAAGGCAAGAAATAGATATTTTATATATATTATCACTTTTATGAATCATTTCCAAATAATAAATCACCCAATTGAATTAATATTTTTAATGTTTAATACATTAATCGATTTTAATTAAATAAAAATAAAACAAATCATCGTTTCAGCCAGATAATAAAACATTCTGCATCCTACCTACCGTATCCTCAAATGCAAATCTATTTTCGACTAAAACCTTATTACTTGCATTCGATTTAAACAAATTAAACAACTATAGGTCCCTTCAAATGAAACACTAATGTAATGAATTTTTTATTATAGTGAACATAATAATAATAATAATAATAATAATAAATAGGTTGATTAATTCATTATTTTCTCTATATTATTAAATGAAAGTTTATATGTAGTTCTTCGATTATCATTCTTTTAAGTATCTGCTTGGGCGCAAAGTAAGCTGGCTTAAAGCAGAGAAAAAATGACTGGAAATTTAAACTAAAATATAAAGTCATATTTAAAATATTTTACGTAATTAGAATAAAAAATCTCGCTTGAATTTCTTTTTAGTGTACTCTAGAAAAAAGTTTTCACTCAAAGAGCTTTCCTTGTCAAATTTTAAAACACCCCTTCTCTGCACCTGGCTTTCAGCACTAAGCTTTGTGTAATGTTCAGATTTTAACAGCGTATTGTCCTCTTGCTAGCTTTCCTTTGTGTGAAACCTTCTTTGTATAAGCTGCTCTGTAGCGGCTCACATAAAAACTTTAGGTAAATGAACATGGGGAGATTGATGATGTGATTGAAAGTTCGGGGGGAGAAAGTTTGGAGGTAGGGTGGGGAGTCGAGGATAGGGTGGGGTGTGTGAAGAAAAGTGATGGTTGATGAAGACAGGGGAGAAAACAGGAGTGAGGGTGGGGTAAGACAAGGTAGGGGATGTAAAGAAAAAAGTGATGGTGTTCAAGTTGAAGGAAGTTTAGGGGGATGGGTGGGGGTAAGGGTAGAGTGGGTGGGTTGTGTGAAGAAAGAAAGAGAAAGCTGATTGGAGGTTTTTATCACAATTAAATAAAATATTTTAAATGTAATAAAGCATACGTTAGTTTAGTGTTAGGGATAAAGTAGTAATTTTATTATTTAAAGAAGAAGTTGAAATAATAGGTTCGGGGGATATCTTTAAAAACGAGGCCTGATAGTTCGAGGCTATATAAAAACATATGAGATTATATGAGGACCCAAAATTAGATTATCCAAAATTACTAATAGTTTATGGACTATGGTTACGTTGAGAAATGAATGTAGTTGGAGGACTTGGACAAGAATGATTTGCCCTTTGTTTTAGGTTTATTTTGACGATGAGAAAGAAAGAGTCTTTATTTTTTTAGTCATTGACTTCGCTAGAAACGCTCTCTAGACATTTAACCGAAGTTCAAGTATTGTTCTATCTTTACATTCAAACAATTTGTTTATGGATTCAGTATGAGAATCTTGTAGGAATAGTAAGCTTTTTAGTGAAATGTGATTTTGCGGCTTTAATGAAGCTTCTACTTCTACAACCCAAACTTGCAAAAGCCAATAGTAGTTTCTTTAACCAATAGCTTATTTATTTGGGTGTACTCTTATTTCAGTCGGCATCTACAAATTTAATTTATTATAAAATCTACGACGTTTAAGTTCGACTTTCATGCTTTTTATAGTAAATCTTTCCACAAAATCATTCTATATTTATCTTTGTTAAAACTTTCTTCTACCTACCATTAAAGTGACTGCTTTCATTTGTAATCATTACTAATTATTCCGCTCATTGATTGTTACAATGGTTCGATGCTATTGTGGCTTTACGATTCAAATCTTGCGTCATTCTCTTTCTTATATAATAATTAAATCTTTAGATTCAGATTTTATCTTACTATAATAGTTTTTGTTTATTAAAATTATTCTCTATACGATTTTATCAATTTATCATATATTCGTTCAGCTAAAAATATTGAAATAAAAATCGAAATTATTAATTTTTTTCTCAAGAAATCGATAGGCAGAGTTTTATAGAAGGAAAAGAATTATGAATTTTGGTATAAAAAATTAAAAAGAAAAGGAAATAGCTTAATATCGAATAGTGATAGAATAATTGGAATGAGATAAAAGAATTAAGCGATAATTGTTTCGGCACTTTAGTCTATTGCTTCAGGGAACCACTGGTCCCCACAGCCTATGTGGCGTATGAGGGAACTAACGCGTCTTGCACGATTGGGATTCAGCGTGTTGAATTTTATTTTCTTTCATTTAATCAAAACTTGGCTAATTCTTTTTTAAACGTCTTACAAATAGTTTAAGGTGCGATTTTTTAACGCCTCCGTTAATTAAGATGCTTAGCGTTCTACGTTTCCGCTTTCCCAATACAAATTCCGTTTTGTATTCCACGCCCTAAAAACAAAATAGCCTCACAGGCCCTGCATCCGTTGTTATTTTAAGGTCGCAAGAACGATTCTGGTGGTAGATTTAAATTATTCGAACTGTCAGAAATCCCGATTTGATGTCTAGGGCCTAAATTTGATTTCAAATATAGCGGTAAGCTATGATGAACCACAATTGATTGAATTAAAACTGATTGAAGCGATCTGGTGATAGTTTTATGTTTGAGGTTAGAGATAAACTCTTAGAACAGTTTATTAAACTTGAATGTCTGATCGATCAACTCGAAACAATAAACTAACTCTGATGTCCCCAACATCAATTTAAATGGAAGTGTTTGATCACGATTTACTGACCTGTTATGAATCCTGTTTTGATACAATCACTCTTAGAGACAGGATCACAATCTGTAACAATTCCCCATCTAACAAATATATTAAAATCCTCTGTATGTTCTAGTCTTTGATAAATTCTTGATTGAATTCTTGTCATCTGGCTTATGTATGATTTGTGTTGTAATTCTTGTTGCTAGAACCCAACCAATTCTCCCCTGCTTAGCATATGAAGAAAGAGTACATTAAGATTTAGCTTTTAATATTGTTATGCGTGGTCAAGTGACACTTGTCGCGGTAAGTGTCTTTGCGCTTTGTTCGTAGCGCCATTGGCATGCTCGAGGGGCAATTACCGAGAGGTGTATTTTTCGATAGCGATTGCTTTGACTCAATATCTCGATCCAGTAGTACTTGATAACTAGCTGTGTTTGAATGCTTGAGTGTAAGTAGAATTCTTATATCGCGCTTTGAAATTCGCCTTGAAGATGGTGAAGCTTATCTTCTTGATTACCGATTCCTTGAATGGAGTTCTTGACCATAGCGACTCTTTCCCACATTACAGTAGCAATGTATTACGCCTGTGGTAGACATAGCGATGCGACACAAGCTTTTGCTTGCCGAGGAAATTGCTCCTCCGACAAATGCCATTAAAGTATCACGATGTGACTTAAGTGAATCGATATGCTGGCCAAAGTGCGAGATACGTATGCTTGATCGAGATGGTTCGCTGGTTCCCAAAACTCGTCTTTCGAAGCTTAAGTTCCACTTGAGTATCTCGAAGATCACCGCGCTCGATGCTTGCACGGATTATGGAAAATACTTGCTAAACTATTTACCAAAATCTGATAATAAACTTTTGAAATGCAGACCATTTGTATCGAAACTCCCTCTTGCTTTTAAAGTGTAAGGGACTTTCTCCGTATGCCATATCATCTTCGGTCTTGAGACTCTTTAGAGCTCATCTCGGTGTGTTCCAATTGGACAACTTCTTGACTTTCGTTGTCACATATTGAACCTCTTTAAGTACGCCTTAGATGTACTTTTCTTGAAACGGCCAGTTTTCCGCATACACATCACGATGATCTCGACTCAGTATATGATTTGCGGCTCCTAGAAGTCTTTCATCTCGAAAGCTTTGTTGAGTTCATAACAGGCTAAGCGATCTTTGATGATCCTTCCCACTATGATAGCGTATGTCGTCTACATATAGCGATAGGATGATAGTGTTATCGTTAGTGGAAGTGTCTTTAGTGAACCTTGATCGACAGAGTTTTCTTGAATCCATTTGCTTCCATAAAGACTTCCGAACTTGATGTACCCATTTTACTGAGTCTTTGTTTGAGTCATCTGAAAACTTTCTGCGGTTTACAAGCAAGTGTTCCTTGCCTTCACTTCAAAACCCCTCGGGTTGTGCATATATATGTCCTCTTGAAGATCACCATGGAGGAAAGATGTCTTGCGTCCATTCTGTTCAATTTCTAAGTCATATCGACGATCAAGTACTAGCCTGATTGAAGTCATCTTGACTACTGGAGAGAATATCTCTTCAAAATCTATTCCATGTCTTTGTGCAAATCCTTATGACTTGATCAGCTTTGTATCCCAGGTACTTTTGTACTTGGATCGTCTTGTTTATAGATCCGTACATTCTTGATGCTTTGAAGTTATCTTGTTTAACCGCTTTGATTGTAATGTATGGTTCTTGTTCGGAGAGTTCATCTCTTCTTCCATAAATTGCCATCCATTTCCTTTTCGATTACTATCAGTAAGCAACGATAGTAGAGCTAGTTCTCCCATTGAAAGTAAGACATATTCATTGGGAGAATACACCGGAAGAACTTGTTACCGCTCAGAAGATCTTAACTACAGGTGTTTGATCTTCTATATGTGTGTTTGTGCAACTACGGCCCGGTTGGTGATTGTTCAATCTTTCCCGTTTCTTGGGTTGATCAATGTCGGTAGAAGTGTGATCATTGTCTTGTTATTGATCATAGGCTCGGGTAATGGATTTCAGAGATACTATGATCCAATTTAACTGATGTCATCTTTGCCCAGTCAGCCAAAGATCACTCTTTGAAGCGCCTAGCTTTTCAAGTTTATTACAGATCGCTGCAGTTTGATCTTCTTTGGAACATCGCCTCTAGAGCTTACAACCAGTCTTTTTGTCGGCTAGATCATGACTTATAACGGAAACTTCTAAATACTCCAAAGCTTTCGGAACCACAGCTTCTTAGACTTGAAATCGAAGCTTTGTTCTAATCTTTAGGAACATGTGCATATGCTATGCTGACAAATGTTCTTAAGTGTTTATAGGATACATCCTTTCCGGACCGTGTCTTACCGGTGTGCTTCCGTTTAGTGTTGTCTTAGGTAATGGTTTATAATGTCTGACTAACTGCTTCTTAATCTTACTTGAAGTGTCTTGGAAGGCCCAGCATGTGATAACGTACATCTAATCTTCTCTATAATTGTCCTATTCATTCTCGTACGCCGTTGTCTTGAGGTGTTTTAAAGACGGTGCTGCATGTCTATTCCTTTAGACTTACGAGTATCTATCAAATTCTCGATATCTACTTGTAGATTATGCGTCTGTCTGTTAAGTACTTTGCGGTTCTTTCAAGCAATTGATGAAGGTGCCAAAAGTTTAAATCAACGATCTTTTGTTTTTAATCTGAATCCAAACCATGCAGTGATCATCAATATAAGTGACAAAATAAGAGTTACCTCCGTTGTCTTCACTTTAAGCAGGCCCAGCATTACATAAAGTACACAAGCTCACAATTGCGGCCTTCGCTTTGTGAGCTTTTATTGAATTTGATCACGTGTTCGCTCCCGTGGCCCAGTGATCTGATCCTTGATTTGGTCGTTGAAGATAGGTAGTGACTTGTTTTGTGAGAGAATACGAGTCCTTTACTTGGCTAAAGCCTGCTTTAACTTTTATTTATTAAACATACCAACCTACTGCATTAATTTCCACACTTTTTGCATGCTTTGGTTTAACTTTATGCGATGTACCGTCCTTGATTCCTTGACCCGATATTGATCCCTTACATGTCTCCGTTGTCCGTTACCAAGATGTTATGATATCGCCCATTAAATACAGGCTTGCCTAAAGATAGAAGACTAAATCCCACGAAATCGGGAATATTAATGCGAAGCGTCCTTGATTGATCAACTTTCCATTGCAGTTTTCACAAACCTGCTTCCAATTGCCTTGATGGTTGAGGTGCGGTGTTCCATCTTTCTGATTCCAAATTGCCTTCTTCGTAAGTGTGAAAGAAGTCGCTATTTGAGTCGCGAAGGGAAGCTCTGATCTGATCGATCTTAACGCCAGCGGCATAGCATACATCGCTCCTCCGGCCAACTCTGATAAGTCCCGGCTTTCTTGATCTACAATTTACTAACGTGTTTGACTGCTTGACGCTCGCCCGGCTTGATCTTTCTTGAATGAAGTAACGCTTTCGGATTTCGATTAATCCTTTCTTATTGCGGTAATGGCGTGTGTCTTCTTTTCTTTATTCGAAGCCCGGTATAGCTTTAGGTTTAAATTGTTTAGTCTTTCTTTAAACTTCTTTCCTTAAATACGTAGAGTTTCATTGTTGTTTGACAATGTTTGATTTTCTGCTTATCTGTAGGCTCTTCGTTAAAGCTGATGGAATTATTTGCTCGCCCAGGCAAAGTTCCGTCCAGTGCGAAGAACTAAGAAATTCGCGAAAGTTTCAGCCAAAATCGGCGGTGAACCTAAATCCTTGATACACTTTTCATCGGCCCGAAGTCGATTCCATGGAGCTTAGTTGTGTAAATATGTGTTCTCTTTGGTTTAGATGCTTTCGGTGAGGCTGCCGGCGAATTGTGGAGCTGATTTGCTAATTACTAATCGAAACTACGCTTGTGGCTTGGCTGCTTCTCCTACATCTGGCTTGCACAAGCTTCCTCAGCGTCCGTAGCGGTAATGCTTAGCTGCTCGGCATGATGGATCGCGCATATATCTATATGATCTCTTATATAACCTAGGCATCTTACATCCAATTCACTCGAATTTCATCACCCAGCGTAAAGTATTGGAGTGGTGGTCACAACTCTTGATAGAGTACATGAGTCTCTTAACATATAACTGTCAGCGTCTTGGTTTCGAATGTGATAGTTGTTGGCGTCGGCGTGACCGTCGTTGGCTTGTCCGGGCACCGTGATGTTGTTAGGCTGAGCTCGTACGATTGTTATTTTTAAGGTCGCAGAACAGTGCAATTAGCGATTTGATTATTCGAGAGCTTGTCGAAAATCCCCGATTTGATGTCTAAAACCTAATTCCCGATTTCAAATATACTTGATAGCTTATGATGAGCGCAATTGATTAATTAAATGATTGAAGCGATGCAGGAATCGATAGTTTATGTTTGAGGTTCGGGAATCACGCCCTGCTTAGAATAGTTTATTAAGCTTGAATCGTCTGATCAATCAGCTGAAACAATAAACTAACTCTAGTAATCCCCAACTATCAATTTCGCAGAGTGTTTGATACGATTCTGACCTATTTATAGATAAACATTCTATCCTACTTGGGAATAGGATCACATCTTATGGCTTGATTATCCCCATGAATATGTCGAAATCCTCTTTCAATGTTTACTGTCTTGATAGAATTCTTGAATTAATTCTTGATCATCTGGCTTCGTATATGATTTGGTTAAATTGCCGTTACTTTAGAACCCCAACGCCCTTGTTCGGCCAATCAAGCAACCACGTTTTCATTGTCGGCCACAGTTTTCCAATTTCGCTTGATTTCTTTCGACATGGAAAGATTACACCAAAAAATTTCCTCCGGCGTTATACTGGTGTTATCTGCTTTTAAATAGTGTTGGATTTGGGTGTAAAATGATTATTTTACTTATTTTTTTTATATCTGAGTATAGTAATTAGGAAGTTTCAATTAAAAGATAAAATTGTCGTTTTATTTAAAAAATTATTATTAAATTGTGTATAATGTTGCCCAACATTATACTCTAAACCACCTGAACCCTGTTGTCTTTATCACCCTTCCTTTCCAAAACACTCCACCTACGACAAAAACACTCTTTATACTACAAAATGTATCTTTCTCTCTCCCATAAATAATAACCCTGTCAGAGTAAAAGTCAAAGAAAAAAGTTCATACAATAGTAATAAAAACAACAAAAATTCAAGTATTATTAACTCGTCCTCTCCAGATTCCAACTCCTTTTAAGCTACTATAGACTAAAGAGGTTGGGTAGTACCCATGGATGTAGACTCAGCACTACAAAATAGAGCCATCCTCTCTAGAACTCGTCTAGGCTACTTCCTTGATATTAGACAATTCACAGTGGGTAGAGTCCAAGATTATGTAGAAAATAACTTGAGCCTTAGAGAAAATGTACAAGTTGATAGAAGAGAAAGTAATTTCCTGTTCACCTTCCAAAATATTGATGATATGGACTTCGTTGTGCAACATGCCCCTTATAATGTCAATGGGGCACTTCTCTTGGTTGACCACTAGATGCTAAATCTTGCTCTCCAAAATTTCACTATCAGCCATATTAGTGTCTGGGTTCAGTTGCATGGGCTCGCCTCATAATATTTTGTACACAATAATGTTCACAGAATTGCAAGCATGACAGGAGAAGTGATTGGAGTTGAATGGAACTCCGAACCAGCCTTGGCGCGTCAATACATTAGGGTTAAAGATCTAATTCCCCTCAAATGTACCTATTGTACCAGACACTTTTATCTTCACACTTGAAGGCCGACCGTTATGGATTTTTTTCAGATATGAAAGGATCTTCAAAATCTGTTTCAGATGTGGGCCAATTGGTCACTCTTACATGCAACGTAGAACCAATCATACCACTGCCTTATTCAACATCAATGATTACATCTACTATGACAAACATGGCAATGGGCTGCGTTTCCATATTGAACATGATACCCTGTACTACAGTCAGCTTATTAGGGTTTTTCCAAATACAGATGAATACAAGAATACCATAATTTATCTGGAGCAAATTGGAAATAGGGTTTACTATACTATGGATAGTGATGGTAACACAAGCATTGAAGAGGATACCAAGACAGGAACAATGTGACGAATGTAGCAAATGATGACATTCCAAATGAAGTCAGAAATGAGAATGTTTCAAATGTTCTTCAACAAGGGAATACTTTGAATGTAGTGGTTCAAGCACATAATCAAAATGTTTATAGGAAAATCATGTTTGAAGCTCAAGTTCAACGAACAGTCCGAGAGATTACTAATAGATACAACTATGGTAGAAATTACTTTGTGGGTGAGAGCTCCATGATGGAAGAAGAAAGCGGTCCGATTCCAACTAATGAAACTAGGTTTGGAGAACAAGAGGTTCCTAATTTTGAATTTGATGAAAGTTCAAGAGCGGAAGAAGAAAGAGAAAAGCACAATGTGGAAGCACAAGAGAACCTCAATAATCAGCCCATTACAGACATAAGGCCATTAGTAATGCTATTACCTGGTTCAAATATTCTAATCCCATTATCAGATTACAATCCAAATGGTATTGATGACATGGGTACGTGTACAATGGGCACTGGAAGCCTAGTAGCGGAAGATCTTAGGGGAAATTGAGTCTCTATTCTTGAAGCAGCAACATGGCTTGACTTAAATTCAAAAGACTCAATCTAGAGTGAGGAACAATGACAACTATTCTTTGATAATCAAATGGCTACGGAATGGAAGAGTCCCTTAATGAAGATACGAGATATGACTTGGAAATCCCTTCCACTGAAAATGCAGTGCAAATCAGATTCTTTAGAGACTAGACCTGTAACGCCCGCCCGTCTGCGAATTCGGTGCGTTATATATTAGATTTGATGGATTAGGCGCCATGGCGCGGGTCTTTTCGTGGCGTTTGTCTGTTCGTGTCTTGCATTGAAAGCTTCACAATCTAAATTCAAGATTCGAAACCCAACGTTGAAGTTCTTATGAGATGAGGCAGAAAGAAGATGCGTCTTGATGATATGAGTAATCTGCGTCAAGTCATCTCAAAAGAGCATGTCAACTTGCCCACATTTTGCCGAGTCACAGTGTCTGGCCTCACAGCTTAAATACTCAGCGTCCTCGTTCGGCCTTGTGTCCAGGGACCGTGCCCAATCGTGAGATTCCCAGAGATGGCTCACTGCAGAACTTGGTGGCTCGCCTCGTATATGCCTTTAACATGTCCCAGCTTAGTTACCACGATTCGGACTGACTCATTTCTGATACATTTATGCGCCCGCCCATTTCTTAGAATTGATCGTTATTAGATTTGATGAATTTGGCCTCCACAACCACCACGGGTGCTTTCAGTAGCGTTTGTCTATTTCCGTGCTTTCAGCTAGAAACACGATTAGATTCTTTATCTAGAAGATGCATCTTGATGATATGAGTAATGCCGTCAAAATCATGTAAAGCATACTCCTTGTAGCGATGATATGAGTAGTACCAATCAAATAAATATCAAACATATCCTTTGCTGCGCGTTTTGTGGTAGAATTATTCTGAAGACCAAATTCAAAGAAGACTTAATAAATTCTCTTTCAAGATCAAGAGTGGAACTTAGTGATGAGCTCAGTAAAACAATTGATTCTTTGGGTTTGTCAGCGGCTCTTGAAGCCTCCTTTTTATCATGAGCTTCCTTTGTCATTAAAACGCTTTTTCCTTCTTGTCGCAGAATTATTATCTATGTTATCCATATACTTCCCTGCAAGTTGAGCTTTCCTCTCAACGGTGAGAACAATAGAATAAGCTCTATTCATAGATGGCCAAGGTTCCATCATTAATATCACAGTCGCCCCAGCGCGTAAAAATTGTCATTCCCGACCACAACAAGCTGCGTTAAAACATGTACATATTGGCGACTCTGCTTGACGGTACATGGGCATCTGATTATACATTAACATTCAACTAAATCCCAAAGGCCTTTAAACTTAGTAATAGCTACATTCATATTTCCTTGAGAAAGAGTGAACTTCGTATCTAGATTCTAGCGGATAAATCGTCGGTCCGTTCTTAGTTCATTACCTGCAAAATAATTCATCCCACATGGTCTTCGCCTTATCTGAGCATGAATTCTTTAACTGTGACTAAATTGAGTTTAAAATCCACGAGCATCTGTCCTGATAGGTCCTTTTCGAACTATCGCTTAATTTAAATCCCACTAGATTTGGAGCAATGACTGCAGTATTAAGCCCTAACTTTCATCGCTTTTGCTCCAGCGCCCGTTTTCATAGCTCGGCTCGAAATCGTATGAGTATTAACTTTATTGAGCGATTCTGATCGCCATTCGGGATTGTCGTTGGCCCGACTCGACAATATCTACATTCCGGTTGCAATTTGGATTATTTCTGATCGGGCGTCGATTTACCTCAGTTGAGCATCGCGCCCGATTGTCACGCTTCTGATGAACCCTAGTTTCTCAAAATTTGGGAAAAACGACAGCAACAAAAAAAATTGAGAAATTATGATGATCACGGATCAATTCTGCTCTGATACCATGATAAACTTCGAGTAATTCGAAGTTTACAACAATAATTTTAATGAGAAATATGAAGAATAATGAAGAAGAGATAATATTCTTCTAGAGAAACTTTGGACACACTTTAACACACATGTACATAATGAATATCATCTACTATCCAATAGTCTAGCCACGTGTGCCTAGTCAGCTAATTAGTTAATATTGTTTGATGATCCATAGAACTATTATGTAGCCTTCTTTGTTGAATGGTTGCTAAGGAAGGTCTACCATATTGTGTAGCCAACTTTATGCATGCCTTTTACTCTGTGACTTGCTAGCGTATATTTCTCTGACACGTATGGAACTTTTGAAGATTTAGCCCGAACAAGAATGGAAAGAATCGGCTTCGCGATGAATTGATGATCTCCAGTTGCAAAAGGCTCAGAATAGTTATACCGAGAAATCCTCTTAATATTGAGGGATTAAGGGTTCACCAAGAAAAAAGAAAAAAATTAAATGATGGTAATAGTAATCAATTTAGAGCATCGATGACAATGAATGTAATAGAACCACTTTCGTCGATTGGAATGTTCAGCGGAGACCTACAACTTGGAAGGATAAGGAAATGCATCGCACTCGCAAGAAGAAGAAGAAGGTGCTACGCCTCCTTAAACCCTCTAATATTAAAGTCGATTTGTCTTTTCTTTGGGATCTTATGACAAACGGCCCAGGCCGATGATATAACACAAATACAGATATGACAAACAGAAAGGAAATAATACGGAAAATGAAATCGGTGACAGGATTTTGCAGGTTCATGATGTGAGCGGTACATCCGGCCTCGCTGAATCATGTAATGTCATGAAGATTATTCTGAGGACTCGAGAACCACATTCTCGACACCATTGGATGTTTTCTCACAAAGAAACTCGGACACAAATGATATGGACATAACATGTATATATATACTTATTGAGCTAGCAATCCGTCTTAGAGGGTACTCGACGTGTCGAATCGACCGTACAATTTGACCAAATCAATTATCGCACTTGTACTTGATCAGAACTAGCGGAGTCACCCAATTCACAATACTAAATTTTATAAATACCGGTCTTATGGCATCATTTGGGGTAATGATAAATTCAGATCCTTTATTACTTATTTCCTTTATTTTGAACTTGACTTGATGGTGAATTATACATAATTCAGTCACTTTCGAATGGCTTTCTGACTTGACTCGCGGAGATGTGGTTGGATCGAGATAAGATAGCCGGACTTCAGAGATTCGAACATAGACTGGCGAATCATGCAGGAGGATGATTTCAGCTCACTTGAGCTTCTGAGTAGTAGCGAGTCGAGAGTTGGTCGCGAACCAAAACATTGGAAACTAAGACTCGACTGATTCGGGAAATGGCGAATCGAATGGCGTAGGTATGTGGGAGCGATAATCGAGTTCCTCGGAATACAAATGTACCCGTGGCTCAGCTGAGCACAGCGCCCATGGACATTCTGGTCTATCGAGGCAACGAGGCTTTCCCAGGGAGCCTAATTAAAGATAATTTGTACAAGAGACATTTGTGTCCTGAAAAGGAGGGGCCGATTTATTTCGAGAACAAGAAATACAACGACGGGTTGAAATTTATTCTAGAAAAAAGGAATAGAGTTGGTATGGGAGGAACAAGCAAGGCTTGATGAGGAAGCAATACGGGCGGAGGCGCGATATAGGAAAAGAGAGTCATTTCTGCGAATGATCCTCAAATGCATGGCAATATAGCCACATATCACGAAGTTCCATGTTACACAGTATGGTAGCACGAATTCAGCCATATAGACCTCCATCAAGCGATCCGCTGACGGAACCATGTGCGTATCCGGCAGAACTATTAACCAAATCAAAAGAATTTCGCGGGTTTAAACAAATGGTCTTCGACACCGTTACGGGAAGAAGCGAACCGGCGTCAGCTCGTACGGTCGTACGTTTACCGCCTTTGACTTAATGCGGTTCACCGCACCGATTGGTTTCATATTACCTCGGTTCCACCTTGTCTGATGGCATCGGAGATCACGAAACATTGAAGGGTTTTAGCGAGATGACAATTACCACGAATGATATGGACTGTATATAGAAAAAGCGCTACACTAGCAGTCTCACGGGGTAGCATAGAATGGTACATGGAATTGCCACCAAATCTGATTGATTCGCTACTTGTCGTGAATGCTTTCGTTGCCAAATCACAGTACATCCATTACAAACAAGCAGATGAGCGGGCTTTGATGGTTTGCTTGAGCGCGTAGGTAAACTTAGAGATTTTCACTGAGCAGTCTGGCCATTATGATATCCCAGAAATCGATAATAAAATCGCTTGTATGGTTTACGAGGCCTAAATTAGGAGAAGCAGAAAGGCATTGGTATTAAGGCCAGCACTTTGACGAAGGGATGAATTGACAGGTGATCGATAAATATATTGACTTAGAAAATCTCTGAAAACTGAGGTCCGTGAGGCGACACGAGAGAAAAACTAAGTAGGAAGGACAATCATAGCCAATCAAAAGAAACTTTATATGGAATAGGTTACGGGATAGAAGGGCGAATTTGGAAAAAGGCCACACTCTGCCTCGAAGAGAGTTAGTTACATCTTCGGCCCGTACCATGACGACACATGGTAGGCCCAGATCCCGTTAAAAATTCATGTCTTTGATTTTATTCTCAGTGGCGAATGACTACTACGAGACCACGAGAGTGAAGAGCGAGGCAAACATAGACAGTAAGATATTGAAAATATCATAGGGAGGCATGACCCGCGACCACGGTTGAGTGTCGAATGTTGAAGAGTTGAAATAGAAGGTGATTAAGAGGGGCACTTAAAAAATTGGTAGACACGAGGAGGCATGAGATCCGGCGGAGTCGCGAGGGGAAAATCGGAACTACTAGAGGCGGAGGGAGTCAATCACGTGAGGAAATAGGCAGGCGTGTTCGGCCAGCTCAGGATAGGCTGGTCGCATGGGCACGTATCACATGGGGTCGAGCGAGGTGAAAGTGACTCGAGGAATTCTAAAAAATTATTCAAGAAGGCAGTCTATTCACCATCGTCCTCACCCAGGCTGTCTCCACAAACCATCTCCTTTTTAGGATCTTTGAATTACGGGGCTTAGATTACCTGCATGGCGATCCGTGGTAATAGCCCACGTGATAGCAAAATTCTGCTTGTGGGCCGAATGTTGAAATGGTGCAGGGAGCTCGAGAACATTTATATTTATCGACATATCTTTGAGTGGGATTACCTATAGCGTACTACAACCCGTAGACATGCCTTTAGCTGGGTTCACGGGACATTCGGTGTATCCGAAGGGGCGGCAACGTTAGACTTCTTGTAGGATTTGGAAATAAGAAATCCTGATCGAGCGCGATTCACGGTAGTAGATATCGAGGACTCGGCGTACAACGAGGCCCCGATTGGATGACCCATTTGACCACATTAGGGCTATTGTGTCCCATCCGCCTGAATGAAGTTCAACCGCGGGCGTAGGAGAAATATGGTAACGAGAAAAAAGCCGAGGATGTGTTATCGGACCTCGGTCGCGCCCGTTAGGACAAGAGGAGAATCGAAACTTCGAAAATCATCCAGATGTGATGTCTCTGAAGTGAGGTTCAAGAAGAGAGAGAGACAATTTACCCAGGCGGGAAGTTAATAAAAAGCAGGGAACCCCCATGAGGAAATTGTCAAGATTCCATTTGGTGATGATGAACAGAAAAAAAAATTTCAAATGGGAACATTGTTAGAGGAAACCCACCAAGAGGGATTGATCCGCTTAATCCGAGAATATAAAGACATCTTTTCTTGGGGTCGGAATATATGCAGGATAGGCGCATCGATCGCGTTACCCGGCTCATTAATGGACTCATGTCTGAGCACATTAGCGAAAGCCGAACATTCGGCGATAGAAAAAATCAAGCGGTCGAATGGAGATTGAACTTTTTGCTAAAGCGAGGATATCGATGAAAAAGCCAAATGGGACATGGAGGATGTGCTTAGACTTGAAGCCCCGATAAAAGCATTCATATTCTCGATCAAATCGGCCGAAATATGGAGATATATGTTGACGATATGCTGGTAAAAAGCAAAGCCCAGAAAGACCATCTAAAGAATTTGAAAGAAACATTTAACCAACTGAGGAGGAGTAAGCTCAAAATCAACCCCGACAAATGTTCATTTGGGGTGACCTCTGGAAAATTCTTGGGATATATGATCAGCGAACGGGGAATTAGACAAATCACGATAAAATAAAGGGTATCACTTGGCATGCGGCCGCCAGTACAAGGATATCCAAAATCTCAAGGATATCTCGCGGCCTCGGTCGGTTCATATCTAAATCTGGCGAAAGGTACTTACTTCTTCAAAAACCTTAGGCGGGCCTCGAATACTAAATTTTATTGGGATGATGAATGCAGCAAAGTCGCTTTGAGAATTAAAGGAATATATGGGTTCACATTTGTCATGACGAAGCCGGAGAGGTATTACAATTGTATCTTCTTTATCGGAGGAAGGCTGTAAGTAGTGTGTTGATTCGTGAGGATCGTGACAAAGGCCAATATCTTATGTAAATTAAATTAACTGTGGCCTTGAAGAAGGTATCCCATCGCCAAACAAATTTGCATTCGCCGTAATGTCTCGGCTCATGGTAAGAAATATACTTTAGTCGCGTCCCGTCAAGTAATAACGGATCAACCCACATGAAGATAGTCGTCACAAATCCTGATTGTCGGGAAGGTTGTGCTTGTAATTACATAGAGCTAAGTGAGTTAGGCATCTCTTTACGTCCCTGAGACTAGCATCGAGGCCCAGACTATAGATGATTTTGTGAGTGAATCTCTGGCGGCCAGAGCACTCGGACCATAAAGCGAACCAAGCGCTTGGAATCCGGATGGGATAACCCAGTGGGTAATGTTTGTAGATGGAGCAGAAATAAGAAGGATTGGAGCCTTTGGGAATTATCTGAGGACACGATGGGCAAAACATGGAATATCTTATTTTCTTGTTTGCCAGCTGCCACTTAACCAAGTAGTAGTCTGAAGCATTGGTCGCGAGGATTTTCGATAGTCAAGTCTTTGGGAATCGGCCGCGTATGGATAAGGTTATTCCAAGCTTGGGTCGCCCAGATCGAGTTAGAGGAGCGTGCGGGGTAAAACACGAGCCATTGGGAAGATTCCTTGCGGTCAAAATTATATGAATTAAAATTTATTCTTGGCCCAGCTTTAGTCAAAGATGCCATGAAGTATGTAAAAGAAGTGTAACATTATGCCAAAAAATTGGGATCGGTGCAACATCGACTAGAACTCCTATGACTGATTTTGAACCAATTACCATTTGCCCATGTGTTCATCAGCCTAGTAGGAAGCGCGAGGCTAAAGGAAGTTTGGAATATGTCGTAGTCGCAGTGGACTACTTCAGTAAATGGGTAGAAAATTTGCCTTAAGAAGGCTGGCCGTGACAGCATGTAAATTCCTCTCTGAAACATGTGATCACTCGCTTTGGAGTTCCCCGAATTCTTATTTCTGACAACGGACCACAGTTTGAGAGCGAGGAGTTGGCCCAGTTTTGTGAAAAATATAACATAGAACACCGGTTTTCACCAGTCTATTATCCCCAATGCAATGGACAAGTTGAGGTGATGAATCGCATACTTTTCAAAGGGATTAAGAAAAATATGATTCAGAGCGAGTCAAAGAAAGGGGCATGGATTGAAGAGCGCGGTGGTTTGGGGAAGCGCTTTCGATCTAGTATATGGCTCGGAGCGATGCTCCCGTAGAAGCTAGGTTGCCCACTTACCGCCAATTGGGATTCAACGAAGAGGAAAATGAACAACGTATGAGGGAACAACTTAACTTCCTAGATGAGATGCGTGACCAAGCCTTATACCAAATGCAGAAATATAAACATCTCATGGCTCGCATATAGTCGTAGTAAAAATAAGTAGTTGAAAGTGGGAGATACGGTGTTAGGTTGTTCTCAATCAGGCTGCCCTAAAGACAAAAGACAAATTAAGCCTAAGTGGGAAGGTCCTTATCGTGTCAGCCAAAATAATTGGACCGAGAGCATATGGTAATAAAAATGAATGGAAATGGAAGAATCCACTCGACTATGGCGTCTTAATTTGGCAAATATTATGTAAGATGAATATAAGTGAGGTCGGTGAAATCCATACACACCGGGAATAATGGTAATTTGGATTCTTAAATGAAATATCATGGCTCGATCATATCCACCATTTATTTTTGTGGCTCGGTTGAGCCGCTACCATATAATTCATAAAAAGCACTAGATCTGAGGGGTTGAGCGATCGTGCCACATGCGCCCGATTAGGTAACATCCGCTGGCGGATACCTTCAACGTACCTCGGCCAGCGTGTTTAGCCGGACGAATAACATTCACGGATAGCGAATACATTTAGAGATTCGCTCTTTGCGAACTAAAAATAAACACTTACCGAGAAGGTAGCAGTCGCTTCGAAGGAAAAATTCCCTCGGACCAGCGATTATGATAGTTCCGCTTTAACAAAGACAACTATCGCGAGGCGAGACATTTAATAATAGTATAAATTCGGACAAGTGAAAACGTTGAAAAATATCTTGAAAGTTCTGACTAAATTCAGGCAAACAAATTTTAAGGATCTATTCTGAGGTTCTTATCAAGCGAAACCTCCTTGGCCCGGCCGCTCACATAGTCAAAGAATCACCGTCGCTAAAAGAGACGGGATTGCCATACCATTCGGGCTTATCTACTTTACATTCAACGAAAGGGTGACGAATCGAAATCGGTTTTTATATGGTGGGAGGCGAGGGGTAGAGATGGCGTAGCGTTCGGAATGGATCTTTGAAGCATAGTTGGGGTTGGCCGGGAACTTCACTGTCTTACGAGTTGCGGGCCCGAACTCGAGCGAAGCCACCGACTCGGGCACGGTCTTACTCACTTGGTAGCTGGCTACAGGCTTGATTCGCGCAGGAAGGTCAACATCCGACTGGCTCCATTTCGGATAAGTACCGCGCTCGTCTCTTTTCAGTAGCGGTTCGCTTCTCCATGACCCGAACCTTGAGTGGAGCTTTCAGCTTCTCGGAAGAGAGTTCCTTAGTCGAGCTGACCGCCTCACAAACTTTGCTCACTCGGAGGTGGGATAACTTGCTAGTTCTCGCCCAGGCCAACCCCATTTCACGGCCCGTTTTCTCGATCGTCCACCGGTTATAGAGAGATATCCTTATGGGATACGGTAGCTTGAGATAATGGTTCACCGGGCGCTAAATGATCCGCAGCTGCCTCACGGGACATGAGTACCGTTCACTGACAGATCCCAAAAAGGCTCGTTAAAAAGGCTCGTTAAAAAATAAATAAATAAATAAAAGTGCGGTAAAAATTAGCACGGTGTATGGCGAGCATAAACCCCGGCGAGGTGATAGTGGAATTTGCGGAAGTTAGAATCCGATATGGAGTAAATCGGATATTTGCCGAATACCACCCAAGAAGTGCGATGGCTTTGCCCGATCTAGAAACTCTCACCGGCGGCGAGTTGTTGGACCTCGTGGAGAAGGTTGGCAGCTTAACTTCGGCTTGGAGGCAGACGGGTGGTTCTCCATGAAGACCAATGCGTGTCCGGCGTCTCAAGTGGAAATCGGATCGACCGACTTCAAAGGGCCGTTGGTTCTAAAGTTAGGCCGTCCATGAGAAAAATGCGTCTCGCCGAACCACGGTTCTTAGTTTAGATGCGACCTTGTTTTAGGGAAGTGGGCAACAGCACCTTCGAGGAGCAGAGAGGCATGTTGTTATGACCCTCTTCAAGGGATTCACGGCGGGGACACGTGGAAGAGGCTGCGGGTGCGAAAGATGTTGGGACATGGGCTCAGAGAACTGGTCTTCAGATTTAGCCCAGCAAATCGGGTAAAGAAGGAGGTCATTTCTCCCGACATAGGATGAAGTCCCACGTCGGCCGAGACTGCGAGAAGCAATCAACATCGGTTCATCTGTAAAAATTGATAGGAGTTAGTATGAGAGATCGGCTTAAAAGACGGTAAAAAACTAAGCGATTGAAGTTAATACCCCGAGTCGGTTGCCTCGGGCCTCAGTGTAAAATTAACATCATACACGAGACCCGCCTTTATTAATATAGACTACGTCAGCGTATGTACGGGGTGTCGCTTTGAGTCGGCGGCGTCACAGTACCAGTGGATGCTTTATCCGTGTAAATTAAATCATTCTCCGTATGCGGAGGAGAGGGCGTGCCTCGCTCTTAAGGAGTCCCGAATCCCCAGTACCCCAGTAGCCGTACTCACCGGAGCGAAGAACCACTTGAGGTCAAAAGAGCGTTTGTCGGGGATTTTATTAGGTCATTTTAATCAAAAAGTTCCTCAAACTGACGAGAAGCGAGAAAAATAGAGTTGAAAGTTGCCATAGATTCGCTATAAAATTAGGATCACTTAGTTCCTAAGTCTATGCGGAAGTATCAGATTGATCGTAGGGAAAGCCTGACAGTCTCCATGGCATCGGGAGGAATTGAAAAATGGCCCGAACCAGTACGTTCGTTGCTAAGGGTAGTAGGCAATGAATTCATATTAAGAGGTAGGGAATTCATAATGCCTTGATAGCGACATCCATTTCGCGCTTATTTATACTTGGTCGCGGGGTTATCGAGTAAGGCTCGTTGGAGCAGCGAGTTGGGCAGCTGCTTACCCGCGAGATCTACGTATGGTGGGGGTCGGTCTTGAGCCTGCAGTTCGTAATTATACGGTTGAGTTTCGGAAAGGCGTGACATATTTACGAATCAAAGAGAAAACTATTTGAAAAGCGACGGATTAAGAATTAAAATTGTCCAACAAAAATTCAAATAGTGTTGTAAATCTAAGTAGGTCGATCATTTGATGGATGAATCACCTAGCTTGATAAGCTACTTGATGAATCACATAGATGAATCACCTAGCTTGATAAGCTACTTGATGAATCACATAGTGAATCACCTAGCATGATAAGCTAATTGATGAATCACAAAATGAGTCACCTATCTTGATAAGCTCCTTGATGAGTCATGTATATGATGACTAATGTAATTTTGTACTCCTATAAATACCATTCATGTTCATTCATATTTGTATGATTAAGAAGAAGTTGAAGTAATAAAGAGTACAATTTCACTTTCCATACCAAAGTTCTCATTATATTGATTGTTATTTACTTGAGTTGTAAATTACCACAAAAAGTTGTTTATATCATTAAAATTATTGCGTTATTATGCGAGTTAGATCCAATTGTAAGTGTTGCTCATTTCAAAGGAGAAGGTAACTTACATATTATCGTTATGTCGTCAAAATTAACTACGGTAGACTTTCCTATTTTAAATATTTCTGGAAACAACTATATGTCATGGGTTACGAATCACGGATTCTGGCATCGGTCTAAAAATCTTTCGATACTATTAAAAGCGAGAAGCGTTGCGTCAAGCCGGGATCGGCGTTAGCTTTAATATTTCTCCGATAAATGCATGTCAGCGATGGGTTAAGATCTGAATATCTTCTTATTAAGAACTTTGAATGCAATAGGTGCTTAGGGATGAGATATGACCACCTGAACTTGGTTATTCTCCCAAGGCTCAAAATATTTGGTTGAATCTTCGTTTTGCGAAGACTTTAATTACGTGACGAATTATAATTAGATTATACAAAATAACCTCATCACAGTTGAAATTATTATTGTTGAAGTTGTAACGAGAAGAAGCGATTCTTTGGAGAAGCGTTTACTACTTTTCATCTTAGAATGTTTACTGCGAAGCTTGTCTCCAGCTTGCCGATATAAGAAATGTCGGAATAAGATTGCATATGCCTTGTTCTTGAACAAAATAATGAGTTATTGTTGAAAAATCATGAATTTCGTCACATGAGCTCTGTTCACATGCACGAAGTACATGTGGCGAGTTACTCGGTGGTAATGGAGCAGTAATAATAGGGTAAAGGTAGCGTTTTCGTAGTAAGAAAAATACTTTTTACAAGAATTCACGGTTAAGCGAAACCACGAGTTGAAAAGTGGCGCGCAAGAATGAGCGAAGCCAAATAAAGAGAAGATTTATGCGAAAAGCCTATCAAAAACAAAGAAGATGTTTGTTACCAATGTGGTATGACTAGACATTAGTCGCGTACCTGCCGTACTGCTAGACATCTTGTTAATCTATATCAAGCATCACACGAAGAGACCCGACCCGATATTGAGACAAATCTTATTGAGAATAAATGATATACGTGATTACCCCACTTAGATCTTGATTACATTACAAGGTCCGAAGAAATTTAAGTGGAATATATACGATTATCTTAATAATCCAAATGATGGGGTGAAATGTACTAGAGCGTGAATATGTAAATTGTGAAAGTATAGGTTTGTATGTATATATGTTTTTAAGTTGTATTTTGGTTGTATTATATACCACCTTTTGTATGTATAAACTTCATGTTCAATATAATGATATATTTCATATTTCTTGATTATTTATGTATTATGTTTGTTTGAAGAATATGGATTCTAAGTAATCTATCAGAAATCAATCTTGGCCGGTGAAGATATTTGTTTTGGTAGATAAGCGGCGCCATTAATACAATATTTCACGGTAATAAATTACTTTCTTGGTTCTACTTGAGAATATAAGGCAAAAATAAATACTATTGTTTGGTTCAACAAATTTAATAGATAGTTCGAGAGAAAGAGCATATATTATCTTACGGAAAGGTCTAGCGGAAATCAATGATGCCTTGTATTCCCCTAAATCTTTGAGAAATCTGTTAAGTTTCAAAGATATTCGCGAAATGGATATCATCTTGAAACAATAAGTGAATGTCAGTACTATGTAATTTCATCGACATGAGCAGCGTGTTATAGAGAAGGCTTTACATTTATCTCTCTTCCGGGTTGTATCTTCCTGACAAAACTATTGAATCGTATAGTGTAAAACTAAAGTTTAATGATCAATACATTGGCTTTGACATGATAAATCTAGGACACCCGGGATCTACCACTTGATGGGTAGAATCTTACAGCATTCTAGGGACATCATTTACAAAACCGAGAAGCTTTTGTTAACAAAAGCATGTCGGTGTGTTGCTTTCATTTCTACATGGGAAAATTGATCCTTAAATCGTCCTTGACAAAGGTTGTTCTTGAATCTCGACCTTCATGAAGGATCCATGGGGGCATATGTGGTTCCTATCGTCCTCGGTGTGGACCTTTCGGTATTTTATGGTTACAATAGATCATCCTGGCTAGATGGTCATGTTTGTCTGCTTTATCCGCATGAAATGTTGCATTTGCTAGGCTTCTCGCCCAAATAATTGTTCACATTTTACATTTCCCAGATTTTCCCATAAAGTCTATTCGATTAGATGGAGCTAGTGAATTTACATCACAAACTTTTGATGCGTATTGCTTATCTAGTGTGGTATTGATATTTGAGCAATCACCTTAATTTCATTACATACACAAAATGGTCATTTGAGTCATTTATCAAACATTTCGCGAGTTAATAGCTTTCGATCCGTATTGTGAAAACAAAATTACCGGTCTACGCATGGGGCATGCTATTTTACATGCAGCCCTTAATTCGACTTGACGGCTAATGTCGTAATCTTCGCCACTACGAAGCTTGTTTTTGGGCGTGACGGATATTTTTCATCATGTATCTTTGGTTTTTGTGTATATGTGCCGTTAACGCCTCCACGACACTAAATTTGGCCCACAACGTAGAAAAGGTATATGTTGGTTTTGACTCACCATTATTATTAGATATCTTGAGCCTCCCAAGAGGTGATATATATTCTATTTCGTTCTTTGATTATCCAACTTTTGATGAAACGCCATTCGGAGGGGGAGGGCAAAACGCGAGAAGATCGTAAATTTCTTGGTATGTACCTACTCTGTCTCATCTTGATCCTTGCGCTAATCAATCGAAGTTGATGCGAGAAGGTATCATCTTGAAGAGAATATTGTTGGTCAAATGCTAGATGCATTTGTTGTCTGACGAAATAACTAAATCATACATACCCGCTAAAAATGTCCCGGCACGTACTACTGTCCCAGTTGGACAAGTCGTGGCCGTCCCAGCAAATGAGTCGTCTAAGGTAAGCAGGCGTGGGCGTCGTTGGTTCAAAGATTACTGCTCCCGGAAAAGGAAAGGCTGACCCGAGAATGTCGACAAAAGATAGTTATAACTGGGGAGACTATAGATGAACGATCCTCATTTGAAGACTTAATTCCTCCAGTCGAGGAAAATCCCTCTGAAAGGGAAATGGTACCAGGAAATGAAGAAATTTCCATAAATTTTGCATGCAAGAATGAAATGTGGGATCGTAACAAAGTTCTTGTCGATGATAAATTCTGTTTTATAGTAGCTACTGAAATTACCATGGATAGTGATGATTGTGAGCCGCAATCTATAGAAGAATGTCGTGAAAGACATGATTGACCAAAATGGAAGGACGCCATTAATCACGAAATTAGAGTCTACCCAAGCCGTAATGTTTTTGGACCTATAGTTCAAGCACTGAAATGTGAACCCGGGTTGGTTCTAGATAGATTGTTCGTGAAAATATAATGAGAGACATGGAAGTAGTCCGCTATAAAGCGACACTTATAACCTGAGGTTTCTCACGAGACACAGGATTGAGTCTGAAAAACATATTCCCCTGTTATGGATGCCGTTACATTCAGATACTTGATAAGTATGGTAGTCTCTGAAGGACTTGATATGCATTTGATGGATGTGGTTACAGCATATCTATATGGAAAATTGGATACAAATGTCCATATGAAAATCCCCGAAGGATTTAGATTATCTGAAAGTAAAGCACGTCATATGTATTCACTCAAACTTAATAGAGCTTTATGGATTAAAAGCGATACGGGCGAATGTGGTATAATCGTCTTAGTGAATATTTAATAACTAAGGGATATAGAAAATGATCCTATTTGTCCATGCGTCTTTATAAAGACCATGATAGGATTTCGCAATTATAATTTGTATCACGTTGATCATATCGACTTAGTTGGAACTCTGAAGAGGTCACAAAAGCAATTAAATGCTTAAAATGTGAATTTGAAATTAGGATCTTGGAAAAATAAAGTTTTGCCTCGGCTTTGCGGATCGCGCTATCCAAGTGGCATCTTAGCACCACCAAAGGATGTATACGGAGAAACTCTTAAAGCACGTTTCAATATGGGTAAAAGCTTATCCTCTCGGTACTCACATGGTAGTAAGATCCGCCGGCACTAAAATGACCCTTTCGAAGGAGGAAAATGAAATTTTGCTTGGTCAGGAAGTACCATACTTGAGTGCAATAGGTCTTATTTCTTATATCTTGCTCGATATCTTGGAGCAGCATTTCTTTTCTTGATTAATTTGTTATCAAGATTCAGCTACGCTCAGAACAAAAAGACAGGCGGAGTAGAAAATATATCTTCGATATCTTCGAGGGCACTAAAGATATGGGATTGTTTTTACTTTCAATGGATCGCCCCGTCTTATGATTAAGTGGATATATAGATGCTTTTATCTCTGATCTCATGAAAATGTTTCTATTTGGATATGTGCTTTCAAGTGGCGATTACTGCAATTTCTTGGAGATCGTGTAAGCAAGATTTCCGGCTACATCATCCAACCATTCGAGATTATTGCTGCCAGCGAGGCTAGCCGGAGACAATGTGTGTATGGCTAAGATTCGCTAATCAATCATCTCGAAGATCATGTGATTCTGATCTATTCTTGAGTACCAACCATCATCTATGAAGATAATGCAGCGTGTAAATCCTAGTTCTAATATTTTCCTTAATTTTTAGCATTACTTTGGTTTTGAAGATCTTAAGAACCTAGATAATCACTTCACTTGGTTAGGTATTAGGAACTCTAAACTTTTATTTCAAAAGTTGGATAGAACCTTTCCAAATTTTGAATGGAATGAATTATTTTCAGAGAGCACTTGTGAGGGTCTTCATATTGCAAGATCTGATCATCCCCCTCTTATTATTAATACTAAACTCATTGTTTCTAAAACTGCTAAACCTTTTAAATCGGAGTCCTTCCTCATTAACTTACCTCATTTTAACAATGTACTTAATGATCATTGGTCACCTTCTTCCTGCTCGACCTTAGCCACTTATGCTTATAGTTTTATTTATAAACTTAAAAGACATAAAAACCATATTAAATCTTGGAACTCTAATAGAATTGGTAACATCTTCCATCAAATCTCTCACATTCAAAACCTTCTCCTTAACTTCCAGTCTAATCCTCAATCTGAGATTTCTTTTAGAGAATCTATTTCCTCCCTCACTTCACAGCTTGATCTCCTCCTTGTTGCCCAAGAACTATTTTGGCTTCAAAGATCTAAGGTCAATAAAATTTATAATGGTGATCTTAATACTTAAATTTTATCACTCTTTAGTTAAAAATAGAACTAAAATTAACTCTATTCTTTAATTAGATGATAATGGCACTTTTCTAACTAAAGATTCTGACATTTTAAATTCTCTAATTTATATAATAATGGCCCTTTTAAGAATTCTTAATACTCGTCCGATTCTCCACTTGAAGTTTTAGGCGTAAATAATACTCCTGTCTTCTTAATACTTACTCTTTGTAAATTTAAAAAGCTTTTTTAGTGCATCTTTAGCGTAGAAAATTATAATTTTATATTTTTTAATGTAATAGCCGTTCGTAAAAAAAAACAAAATTTTTTTTTTAAATTTTGATGCATGGTGGGACCGAGATTAGTATAAATAATTTCGATGATAATATTATTTTCGTAAATTATTTGAGCCGAATTCATTTATAATTTAGTAGTAATAGCCGAGACGGTCGAGTTAAAGTTAGATTGTTGATTCGATAAGCTCGATTCGCGTGATTCGGTATGAAACTCTGTGTGGTTTTTCATGACTTAGGAGCTAAGTTATCATCTTGAAATCCTTATCATGAAATCGCAAAAATATCTTCCCAGATTTCCTTGCATGCGGCCGAGAGCTCTCTTTGAGCAAACCCCAAAAAGTTTTCTTCATTTAAATCACTTTATTGTATATAAAGATCCTCGAGTTGGAGCTTTGTTAAGGCTTTCGACATGCTCACACTACGATTTGAGGTAGAAAATAGAGTTTTGGTTGATTTTTTCTTGGTTGACCTTTGGTTGACTTTTTACATAATTCAATTTTATGTTGAATCTTAGTTTTGTTATGGGTACATGATGTATATAAGTGATGAATTCGTGACTTAGAATTAGTTGGAGGATGTTATGGTCGAGTTGGCTTTTCTAGGTTTCGGTTGACTTTTTGGAGTTGATATTTTATAAGATTTTAAATGTGTAGGGAGTTTAATTGGGACTTATTGTAGTTGTTGTAATGTTAAAATGGTGATTTAAAATGGATTAAAAGGCGGGTTAGGTTGAAAGTGTTATTTTCGAGGATTGAGTTATGTCGATATTTTGGAGTATAGGTTGTTAATTAGTTTGAGGGTTAATTAGAATGACTTATAAGTTGATTTGAAATGTTAAAATAATATAATTAGAATGACTTATAAGTTGATTTGAAATGTTAAAATAATAAGGTGCTGGAATTACAGGGGAGATCGATTGGAGTTGTGTCAGGCGGGATTATAAATTCGTTGTTTTATCGAGTCATTTTAGACCGTTTAGAAATAGTTCCGCTAAGGTTGGTAGCGTATCTTAGAGCAGGAGGTATAGTAGTAGGTTTTGATTATACTTTACGGGTTTTTTTGTTGAAATTGATCATGGTAAGGGGTAGTTCTAGTGATTGTGTCCTTGAAGGTTTTTGTGGTAGTAGCAGAGGTGAATCTTATCTAGGTGGTGTTCTTTCACGTCACATCTTTTAAATTGTGAACATGTTATTTTGGTATGATTATGTAGAGAATGATGTACATGTCATTGTGTTATGATTACGTGAGAGCGATATACATGTAATTGTTGTATGATTATGTGTGATTCGTTTCGTGAGCAGACCGTTATGTGATTTTTGATACGTAGCGTTGAAGATTGCTTGAGGTAAATGCTTGACTTGAACTCCAACTTATATTTTTGATTTACGTAGCACATCGACTGTTGTATTCTCTTGTCGGCGACATGTATTCTACAATGGCGTATCGGCGCTTTGGTATGTTTGTAACTTGTCGGCGTTTGTTTGATTCTGATTGTGAGATGTTTTAGGCGTGGACGGATATTGTTTGGGAGTAGAATAGTTGGTTATTGAGGTGTTGGTTAGAGTTATGGATGACTTTGAGGTGACTTGAGTATCAGTTTGACCACATGTTGGGATGATGATGGGTTAGGTGATCTCGCCATTGCGAGGATATGTGGTATTATTGGCCTTATCTTCTGGGTATAAAATGATTATGACTCTTTTGATCAACTTTGTTGTGGGTGTCGGTGTGGCCTATACTCACGGTATAGGCGTGCGGTTTTGGCCTTATCTTCACGGTATAAGAGCGGTGTAGTCTTTATGATCGCTTGTTGTGTCACGTTATTGCGGTGTGGCCACATCTTACGGTATAGGCATGCTGATTTGGCACTTATACTTAGGTATAGGCGGTGTTTATTAGCGGTTGATCCATTTAGCAGGTAGGCAGTTGAGTATATGCACGTTAGAGGTTGGTATATTTGTGGAGATATGAGAGATAGAAGGTGATGGTAGATTTATAGTGGGTTGTTGAGTCTACATGATTTTATTTAGGGTGTTAGTGTGCTTATTGAGACTTACAGTATATCTTGACATGTTATGCACGAGACCTTAACTGGAATATTGTATGAGCTTTATTAGGTAGTCTTTGGATATATATATATATATGTGTATTTTACTCGTATTTGGCTATTATAATATTATGCATCTCGTTCCGTTTGGTAAGTTCATGCACCCCGTGTTAAGTGTTATTTGAAACGCTTCTGGCTTTCGGTATGGGCGACATTTTAATTTGTGTCGGGTTGTGAGCGGCTAGTTGAGCCGGGAGGCATTGGAAGTTTGTTCAGAGTGGCTGGGTAGCGTCAATTGGCGAGGATCTACATGATCGATTTTGATGTGTTGTCGACTTTTTGATTGTTGTACTTTATTTCAAACTTTAGCCTTGTCGGCGGTTGTCGCTTATGATACGATGCAGTACTTACTCTCTTTTGTGGCACTTGCCGGCATTCTTGTCTTTGGGTTATGTTGTATATATATATGGAGTTGGTTGGTTGATATCAACGATGTGTTGTAAATTTAAAGCATTATTATTTTGAGAATATTAATGAAAAATCAGAATTTTGATGAAGCCCCAGTGGTTTAAAAGGCGAGGCGAATCCATCGGTTTGGTGACTCAAGTGTTCGGATTATAATGATTAATACTTTTACCTCGGGCGGCCGACTGAGGCGAATCGTCTATTTTGGTATCGAGCTTAGGTTTCAAATTACTTGGGTTATACGTATTGGTTGTTATTAATGGAGCTTGTTTTTCATTGAGTTGTTGTGAGTTGTGTCTTTTTGTTAAAAGTCGGAGTCTTTTCTTTTTTGTTGGCGTAGGCATTTGAGGATGCCTTGAGAGTTCGTGGTAGGGGTAGAGCGAGGTGCGGGGGTAGGCCCAGAGGAGGCCGAGGCCCCGGTAGAGGTATAGGCTGGCGATGGAATGCAGTGATGGACCCGGCGAAGTCCGGAGGTGCGTGCCCAGGCATGTTGAGGGAGGAGGAGGTAGACCTTGTAGGGGAGAGTGTAAATGCTCGGGTGGGCAGAAGCGGCGTAGAGTGAAATTCGAGGTAAGTTGTTTGACCGGTTTTTTCGAGGAGGTCCTCCGAGTTTCGGGGGGTTCGCCGAGCCGGGATGTGAATTAAATACGGGACATGAAGTCCATTTTGAGCCGATGGGATTGTGGGCGAGAAGATGAGGTGAAGTTTGCTATAGACTTCGCGAGTGCCGTGGCTGGTGGGAGAATCACGAGTGCATCCTTGGCTGCGAGAGAGGGGAGATCCCGTGTTTCTGGGGAATGATTTGTTGAGCTTTTCGGGAACTATTGTAGAGACCAGCATGGCGACTTTGGAGAGGCAGTGATTTCGCGACTCGGGGTTCGAGGTCGGCTGGAGGGTCTGAGGCAGGTTCGGTGATGTCTGCTTTCGATGTTTATCAGGTGGGAGGCTAAGAGGATCGGCCCAGGTTCGGGGTGGGTTGGCGTGGGAGATCGTCACGGATCGTTGATGGTTTTACTAGTTTCCATCTTTGTGAGGAATGCGGCCTTGAAGATGAAATGGAGTTATGACGGAGGTGAGTGGATCGGGAGGATTCGACACGAGACTTTCGATTCCGGTGGCGCAAACTTTAGATTTGAGGAGGAGGGCGGACAGCCAGTCGTCACAGGCGGAGAGTGCCGGTGATCCGGCAGTTCGCCCAGAGTTATTCCGCGTTCATACCTTGCGGTGCAGGCGCTGAATCCGGCGGGTTCGAGTGGTTTTAGGGGGAGTTCGGGGAGGTGTCAATTTATTACCGTTGTGGCGGATCAGGCCACCAATGACAGAGATTACCTTATTGCTAGAGAGAGTCTTAATGCATGGCAGTTGATCTGCAGGCGGTTATCGGGGGAATCGTGGTGACCGGGCTAGTGGAGGCCGGATCTACGGGAGGCAGGACACCGGAGAGGTCTTAAAGTGGGTAGGCGGGCGGGCCGGTCGAGGGGCGGGGTGTCTGGGTGCACAAAATTGAGGGAGAGGCACAGGGATGCAGTGGTGACGGTGCATTATTCTTGTGTGATATTGAGGCTAGGGTGTTGTCTAGTGCAGGGCTACGCGTTCTTTTTGTTTTACCGAGTTTATTTGCATTATCTGGCCCATGTTGTGTTCTTTCACCTTCAGCAGAGATTATGACACACCGGTGGGAGGTCGGTTGTGGTTAGACTTGTATTTAGAAACGTCCTTTGATTGTATGTGGTGGGTTATTTGTCTGTTGATTTACTTCCATTTAGGCTTCGATTTTGACCTTATCTTGGGTGTGGTTTGGTTGGGGAAACATCGTGCGTTATTAATTGCCATCGGAAGGAGATTACTTTTGTGGGTTGGAATCGGATATCCGATTTGTGGGAGGCAGAAAGATTTTTGCGCCCGAGTTTTGTATCGGCGCTTGAGGCTAGGAGGTTGGTCGAAAGGGTGTGTTGGGTTCTTGGCGTATGTAGCGTTGATTTGAATAGAAGAGGAGACAGATTAGAGGATGTGCGGGTTGTTAGAGAGTTGAGGATGTCTTTCGAGGACTTTTAAAGGTTGCCGCCCGAGAGGAGGTCAATTTGAGATTGAGGTTATTAGGGTAATCGCGATTTCTTCCTTGTACCGGATGGCTCCAGCCGAGTGCACAAATTGCGGACTTCGATTCTGAGGAGTTGTTGGAGAAAGCATTCATCAGACCGAGTGTATCTCCGTGGGGTGCACCAGTTTTGTTTGTGAAAAAGAAGGATGGTTCGATGAGGCTGTGCATTGACTATAGACAGTTGAATAAAGTGACCATTAAGAACCGATACCCATTGCCCAGAATTGACGATTTGGATCGGTGAAAGATGCGAGGTGTTCTCGAAGATTGATTTCTTGATGCAGTTATCATCAGTTGAGGATCAAGGGAGGATATTAGAAATCGAACTCCGATCTCGTTATGGACATTATGATTTATAGTGCCACCATTTGGATTGGCAGATGCAGCTTTATATGGATTTGATGAACGGTGTTTGGGGGTATTTGGATCGTTTGTGGTGGTATTAAATTTGATTGACATTATGATATATTCGAGGAGGGAGGAGCATGAGAGGCATTTGTAGATTGTGTTGAGGACAGAGGCAGCGCCGGTTGTATGCGAGTTTTTCTAAATGTGAGTTTTGGTTGGCAGTCGCAATTCTGAATTCGTGTGATTTAAGGAGGGTATTTGTGTTCCACTTTGAGAGAAGGTGGAAGGCTGTGAACAATTAGGGCGTCCATGAGTGTGGTGAGGTTAGGAGTTTCTTTAGGGTTAGGCGTTTGTCTGGGGAGGTGCTTTAATTGCGAGCGCCGTGACCGGGTTGACGAAAAGGGGTTCCGTTCATTTGGGTTGATGATTGTGAGAATTGTTCGGGGTATTAAAGGGAAGTTGACTACGAACCGATTGTTGGCGATACAAATGCGGTTACGAGGAGCTCTACGCGATTTATAGTGATGCTTCGCGTCGAGGGATTGAGTGTATTCGATGCGAGAATGGGAAGTGATTGCACATGCTTCGGCAGTTGAGGAATCACGAGGAAGAACTATCAAACCCGTGACCTTGATCTAGCGGCGATAGTCTTTGCGTTAGGAAATTGTGGAAACGTATAAGTATGGGGTTAATGCAGTTTTCTTGTCATAAGAGTTTGAAGTATGTCTTCAAATAGCGAGAGAGATTTGAATTTGAAAGAAGCGAGAGGAGGGTGGATGGAGTTCATCGGTGATTATGACTTGACTGTGAGTACCGCGGGAAGGCAAATGTAGTAGGCGTCTTATTTGAGTAGATAGGGAAATCGAAAGGACCCGGAGAGAAAGATGAACGGTTTAAGTCGATTTTGATGTCGGTAGCGACGGGGAGATTTTCGCCCATATGAGAGTTCGACCAGTGCTTGTGGATCGAATCTTAGAATTGCAGCAGCGAGATGAGAGACTGCAGGTTATCAGTAGGGATGTGAGAAATGGGGTCAGATCAGATTTCACGGTTGACGAGAGTGGAGTTAGTATTGCTTTTATTTTATATGATGTTTGATTTCGTGTTACAATATATGTTCTTTCTTGGTTGTTGGGTTGTTAAATTTAAATTAGAAATTTTATTAGAGTGGTAGATTGTAATAGCACGTTAAGTAAAAAAAAAATTTAAAAAATTTCGGTCGGAGGTGGGACAGGAGATAGTATAAATAATTTCGATGATAATATTATTTCGTAAATTATTTGGGCAATTCATTTATAATTTAGTAGTAATAGCGGGGACAATTCGAGGTTAAGTTGGGCCGTTCGGTCGTTAGATGAAATTTCGATTCGCGTGATTCGGGCCTGAGCTCACAATGCGGTTTTAAGCTGACTTAGAAGCTAAGTTGTTATCATCTTCCATCACTTATCATCAAACTCACAAAATATCTTCCCCGTTTCATACAATGCTTGGCGAGGCTGCTTGACCGAAACCCCAAAAAATTTCTTCCGTTCATCCAACTTTATTGCATATAAAAGATCCTCGAGGTTGTTTTACATAATTGATTTTATGTTGAATCTTAGTTTGTTATGGGTTCTATAGCGTATATAAGTGATGAATTCATTGACTTAAATTCGTTTGAGGATGTTATGGAGTCGAGTTGACTTTTACGGGTTTTGGTTGACTTTTAGGTTGATATTTTTGCAAGATTTTAAATGTAGGGAGTTTAATTGGACCTTGTGTAGTTGTTGTGATGTTAAAATGGTGATTTAAAATAGATTAAAAGCGGTTAGGTTGGAAAAGTGTTATTTTTCAAGTTGAGTTTATGTCGATATTTTGGAGTATAGGTTGTTTTATGGATTTGAGGTTAATTAGAATGACTTATAAGTTGATTTGAAATGTTAAAATAATAAGGTGGAATTCTAAGCGAGGGAGATCGATTGGGTTGTGTCAGAGCCGGGATTATTAATTCGTTGTTTTATCAAGTCATTTTTAGACCGTTTAGAAATAGTTCCGCTAGAGTTGGTAGGCGTGTCTTACATGAGTGATAGAGTTTGATTATACTGCGGGTGTTTTTGTTGGCGTTGATCGTGGTAGGCAGTTGCTCATTGATTGTGTTCGCGAAGGTTTTTGTGGTATTACTTGGGGAGGTAGTCTTTATCTACATGGTTGCCTCACTTTCATCACTTACTTTAAATTGTGTGAACATGTTATTGTGGTATGATTATGTGAAGAATGATGTCGTCGTTTGTGTTATGATTCACGTGAGAATGATATACATGTAATTGTTGTATGATTATGTGTGAATGCGTTTGTGAGCCGTATTATGATTATCAGGTGTAATTTGTGGCGTTGAAGATTTACTAGAGAGGTAAGTAATAGGCTTGAGCTAGAAACATCTTCGATTTACGTGGCTTTTGTCGTGGCTGGTATTTACGTGGCCTTGTCGGCCTTTATGTATTTACGTAGCTTTTTGTCGGCGGTTGTGATTGATTTATGATTGTGAGATGTTTAGTTGTGTGCTTGGAGATTGTTTGGAAGTAGAGTAGTTGGTTATTGAGAGGTGACTTGAGTATCAGGATTTGACCCTATGTTGGGATGATCAGGGATTAGGTGACTCTCCTTCCTTGCAGGATATGTGGCGTTGTTGGCCTTATGCGGTATAAGTGCGGTGTGAATCTATTATCAACTTTGCTATATGCGTTGTCGGTGTTGGCCTTATACTTCGGTATAAAGTGCAATGTGAGATCTATTATCCCACTTTCTTTATGTGCATTTTTCGGTGTTGGCACTTATCTTGGGTATAAGTGCGATTAATGGGATCTATTATCATTTTGCTATGTGCGTTGTCGGTGTTGGCACTTATCTTTTGGTATAAGTGCGATTGTGAATCTATTATTACTGTATATCTTGTGTCGGTGTTAGCTTATAATTTGGTATAAGTGAAGTGTTTATCGTGATTAGTCATTCTACTTGAGACCCAGTTAGTATATGCTGCGTTAGAGGTTGGTATACTTGTGGAGATATAGGAGATAGAAGGTGATGACTAGAGTTATAGTCATTGTTGTGTCTCATGATTTCGTTACGAATTGTTTGTGTGTCTTATTGAGACGCTTCTATTATATCTTAACATGTATACAGAGACGCTTCTTTGGAATCTTGTTAATGCGACTTTATTAGGTAGTCCACGGATATATTTATATCGTATTTTATTCATGTTGGACTATTATAATATTAAATGCCGTTAAGTATGGTAGGATTCGCGGCTATGTTAAGTTTTCCTTATCTTCCACGAACTACGCGCTTCGACTTTTTGGGCGGCATTCGTTGTGCGGGTTGATAGGCGGCTTGTTGAGCCGGGAGAATTTGTTGGAGAGTTTGTTCAGAGTGGCTAGGTGAGCGTCGAATTGGTGAGGCTCACTCGCGTCTCGTTTGATGTGTTGTGACTCGTTTTACTGATTGTTGTACTTTATTTTCAAACTTTAGCGCTGTCTGATTGTTTTTGTATTGAGTGCGATCTTACTCTGATTGTAGCCTTGCGGCATTCTGTGTTTTGGGATTATGTTGTATATATATATATGGGTTGATTGGATAGATATCGCTTTGATGGTGTAAATTTTAAAGCTGTTTTATTTTGAGAATCTTATGGAAATCAAATTTTTTGGATAAACAGTAGTTAACAAGCTGATGGAATCCGTCGATATGGTGACTACGGTGTTCCAGAATTTTAATGATTACCCGACGGGGAGGCTTGACGCGGTGGTCGTTCTGATTTTGGTATTGTCAGAGCTTAGGTTTCGGATTACTTGGGTATACGTGGTTGTGTGTCGACTTGTTTTCTTGAGTCGTTGTGGTCGTTATGGCGATGCTTAATTTTAACTCTACTGCGTACTAGCGAACATTACGCCGTTAACTTTGATATTCGTATTTTTACATTTCGATCTGCATTCCTGGTAATGTCAATGCGATTGATATGCGGTCGAAACAAAAAATTCAAGCAAAATCAATTATACCTGGCAAACAACATTAGACAATCAGTTTGAAATTATTTCACTAAGAAGATTAGAAGAATTTTTTTGACTGACAAGGTACAAAAACAATTTTTTAGTTTCTTACGAAAATATGAAAAAATAAAAATAAAAAATTTGTGGTTCGAGCCGAACCGGGCGCCGGTACCGAGCTCGGCGAACCTAAAAGCAAGGTTCGAGGCTTGGCTCGAGATGCGTCAAATACATGGATGAATGAGAAAGGCACACTTTCTAAAAATGTATTGCCCAGAGTGGGAGATCACCCGAGAAGAATGTGGGACTAAAATCACGTAATTATATATTTACTTAGATACATTTCTTTAGCGTGATTTTGTACATAAGTGATCTGACTATGTGTTTTTGTCGATAACTATAGATTTAGTATTTGTACATAAATTATACAATTCTTAATGATGTTTTTATAAATTTCCTCTTCTTAGTTTTTACTCTGTTCCATTTTTTTAATTTAATAGTTTGCTTGTTTATACATGGATTAAGAAAAAGAAAAAATATCAAAAAATAAATTGAAAATATATAATGACAATTAATTGAAAGCAATGCTCATTGAGTGGTTGTTAATTTAAAGAAAAAAGTAGTCAAAAGTATATTGAAATGTAAAAATGCTATTTATTATGCTAAAAGCGACAAGCTAATAAAATAAATTTATTTGTTAAAATGACAACTAAAAAAAAGCGGAGGAGTTTACATATTTCATATTGACATCACTTTCGTCGCATATCTGAGATTCTATGATGCTTGGCAATTTACGCGAATTTGTGCAGGTAAGCTAGTATAGCAGACACATGACATCCTCCAAAAATAAGAGCTTCCATGTCTGGACCAAGAAACATATTAGCAACTTTTTCTTTTGGATCTTGGCTTACCAAAATTCCTTTAGCAACTTCTTTGGATATGCCATCATCAAACAAGCCAATCTTTCCACCATCTCATATTCAAGCATATGCTTCATTCTGATCTATATCGAATAAAATAAATAAACATTGCATATCTATTTACCGTCTATCCAATGATTATTAAGGAGGCGTGTCACGGGTAAAATTGGAGCTAATATGTAATAAGCTAGGTTAAACTGCAAATGTGTTTGATGGTATATATAAGTTTCTCCGATTGGGTATTTTGAGGTGAAATTAAATTAGTTGATGTAAATCAGTTGGTGGTGGGAATGGAATAATAGTTTTTGGAATAGTATCGATATCACAGAATGCAGTATTATATGAGTAGTAGTTTATTAATGCGTGAGAAATTTTACATGGAATCGGTTTAATTCATGATTTAGAAATGCGGAAAGTGGAGGAAATAACGAAGCTGAGCGAATAGTTTTCTCTAAATATCAGCTTTATTTATGGTAATGTCAAAACTCATACCATGCTGCCCCACTCTTAGGTAGGTGGAACATTACATAAAATTTTTCTTGAGTTTCTACCAATGGTTAATGACTTAAACTGAAGTGGTGGATTTGTTTATATAAATGTCATAAATCGTATCTGAGTAGAAAAGATTAAATCTTTTGAGATATTTAGTTTTGAAGAGTTGACTTTGATTAGTTTTTAAATGATTTTGGGGACTTCAAAATGATACGTATGGATAGATACAGGCAGTACGATTAGAGGTTGCCAGCAGTCGGTTCGGAGGTTCAAGTAGTATGGCAGATGGGTTGACTTTTGAGGAATTGAGTTTTTAAAGGTTGAAATGTTATAGAAGTATCCTCTAAGCTTGAAGTATATTGTGTGATGATGATTATACTTAGTTTTAGGGGTTGAAGTGTCTTGATTGGATTGGTTTATTTTTAGGATTTGCTTTAAATTGTATAATAATGTTATGGGACTTTAATATATAATTTGTTTAGGAGTATTGATAGGATGTTTGAGGTTGATTGGTGGGGATATTGTTGAGTTAGGTTATTCCAAAAGATTAAGTAATAGTGAGGCTTTTGAACTAAAGGTTGATTATAATGAGTTAATTAGTTGGCGATTGATTGTTGGATTGATTGGAATGTGACTAAAGTGTTATTGTTGGGATAATAAAGTGATGACCGAATATTGGGAGTTATGAAGTTGGTAAATTGAATGTAGTTAAGTTGGAATTTAGAAATTGTATCATAATTTGGGGATAGGATGATTATAAAGATTGTGAGGCGTGGTATAATACTCGGGGTTTAAGCCAGATGTTAAGAGAGGTTATTACGGAATGTGTTATAACGTATAACTTCTTTGAATAGGAGTTGAGTACGGACTGTACGAGGGGCTGCTAGAGTTAGCATTATTCTTGCTTTTGGGCTCGAGGTGAGTACAAATCTCGATGGGAACCACCGTATATATTACGTTATATATTTTGCCTGTGTTGTCTTGGGACTATTTTGACATGTGTATTGTGTGATTATGATTGATATTATGTGGAAATTGTGATTTATGATTCATGTTATGAAACAATTGAGATTTTGATTGATATTATGAGATAATTGTGATTATGAGTTATATTATGAGATAATTGAGATTATGATTCATATCATGAGATATTAGTGATTATGATTTATATTGCTCAGGATGGTGTGAATATGATTCGTATTTATGAGATTGTGTTTGGGTATTGTGATGTGTGTGTATTTTAAATGTGTTTTGATTCTTTTATTGTGTTATTTGCGGGCGGTGGTGACCCCGGCCAAGGGAGGTTGGTGTGGTAATGCATGTTGTGCGGGTAGCCCACGTGGATTCGGGGAGGTTTGGTGTGATATGCACGTTGAGGGTGTAGCGCCGATTCGGGAGGATGGAGGTGGAGGCGCCATCGATTATTTGGAGGTGGATTACTCATGTATGTGATTATTTGGAGGTGGATTCTCCGTATGTATGCTTATTTGGAGGTGGATTCCTCATATGTGTATTATTATTTGGAGGGTGGATTCTAAATATGTGTACTATTTGGAGATGGATTCCTCGTTTGATAGCTTTAGTCTTTGAGGCTGTTTCTCTTAAATGAATATGCGTTGTTAATGGTTATAAGCTCTTTAATATAGTATTATGTGATATCATATAGGAGGATACATGTGATTTGTGGACGGAGTTATTTATTGTGTAAGCGCAGTTAATATATATGCGTATATTATATATATAAGAATGAATATGTGATGGGATCGAGTACGTAGTATTTGTATTAAGCTCGAACTTAATAAATTTGTCTATGGGCGGACGTTTATCTTAGGTTTAGGGAGGCCGATTGTTGAGGCGGGGATCGGTATATGGCAGGAGGCTGCGTGAAGATCTTAGGTGAGGCGGTGGTGGCATAGGAATTCATAAATGATCGTTTAAAACTTTGTTGTCGATTTATATATTGTTAGACTGGTGTATTGTATTATATTGAGAATTAGGTAATATGTTGTATTGTGGAATTATGTGTGTATTGTATGGTTACATTTTCGAGTTGATGTAAGTTTAGATTTAGTATCACGTTCTTTGTGTGATGTATTGTTAGTTCGCGCGATAGACGAAGTGTATTATTATTATTAATGTCGAATGAAGTCTTTTTATGTTGTTATCGCGTGATCGGTGGCTACGGTATACGAGGTTGTTGGTGGCGCTTAAGCAGTGGCCGGCGCGGGGGTAGATTACATAATACATGACGGCGAACCTGCCTACTAGTGCTAGATGCATCAGGTACCTTGAGAAAGACAATCAAAGTATACAATAAGATCAGTCAAATCAAATTGGATAAAATAAGAAATTAAATCAAGTATACATAGCGGACTTCTACAACACACTTTCGGTTGAGTATACTAAAATAAGAAATGAAATCGGCTATAGGATTCTGCCAAAAGGTCGAAATACTAAAGATGAAAGGATAAATGATAAAAATATAATGTAAATTTTTTTACGAAGCGATATTTGAACACGACCTGATTCTAGAAGATGGTTGAGGGAGCCTATATATATTTATCAACTCGTTAAATTGTTCGAGGATTTGAAACCAATTTAACTTAATCTTGTTTTCGTCTTTTCCTTTTATTTATGCTCAATTTCTTAATGTCTTCTTTTAATTTATCTGAATTCTTCTCGCGCCTCTGCTTGTGGCTTGGTACAGATTTTATGGATGCTATATATATAGGGTTTGTAAGCAATGAGCACTCTGCAGTGAGGTTAAGGTTATTTCGGCTTTATTCGAACCTAAGGTTCGGCTCGATTCAGTATCGAACCTTGAATTTTGAAGTTTGAGTTTGGGTTCGATGTTTCAAGCAGTACGTTAAGACTATATTCGGCTCGGTATATTAAAAAAATTCAACCAAAATAATATTTAATTGAAACAATTGAACCAAAAAATTCAAATTAAAATACTAAAATTAACACCCAAATGAAATGCCAAAATCAAAATCTAATTAAAATCCCAAAATCAAAACCTAATTGAAATTATAACTCAAATCTCAAAATCGAAACATCAAACTGAAAACCTAATTGAGACCTTTGAATCGCACATGCATCTTCAAAATCATTCATACTTGCTTCAATTATTCTGCCTATGATAAATTGAAGTTGTTAGAACCAAAATTCAAAGAAACAACTCATACAAGCTATTGATTTGTTCAATTCTTGCTAATTATTATTGCTTAAAGAGTTAAAATAACGGGAGATCGAGAGGGGGGAGTTAGATTGAGAGATTAGGGGAGTGAATAGAATGATAAAATGAAGATGAGGATTGGGTTTTTTGTTGACATAACAACTCAAAACAATAGGTAAATGGGTTGGGCAGTTTTTATTATGTTAAATAATGAGTGAGCTTTGTAAATTGGGCTGGACGATATAATAAAAATTTGGGCCAAAGCCCTTTCACCATCGGAAATTAATAATTTCGAACCGCTCGGCTTCGACTCTTCGAATATCCATTTTAAACGCTCGGATCTACGCTGATTCTTCAATCATCTCCTCGAACTCGAACTATTTCGAAATTTAACCTTCCGAATCGACCGAACATTCAGGTTCATTTACATCCCTTACCTGTTATTATGTAACCTTCTATGTTTTGCTATTTCCCCAAACAAAGATCCCGATATAATTTTCTCTCTAAATTCTCAAGCTTCTTTCCTCAACAGTGCATTCTAATCGTTGTTCCAACTAGAAAATCCTACAATAACATAGCATCATACTCATATATCCTAAAACATAATTTTCCCCAAATTTAAAGCTTCTTTCCTCAACAGTAAGCTAATCAAGAAACCCAACTAAAACTTACAATAACATAGCATCATACTCATATATCCTAAAACAGTTTTAACATTCTGATAACATTACACTTATATACACTTACATGTAAATCAGCTGTTTTGCCATCATCTTTAACCCCTTATCCAAGGCCACGGTAGAGAAGGCTTCATCTTTAACCCCTTATCCAAGGCTACGAGACACAAGCCATACATCCAAGTATGGATCCTGGACAATAGTCAAAACATCTGGTCTCTCAACCTCATTGTATGTCAGACATCGTCGAATAACTATTGATAATAATACTTTGGAGACCCTAAGAAATTCCACATGCCAATACAATAATAAAGGAAATATCCATAAACTGAAAGCCGTGTCTTTGATGTCACATTACTACAGAGTACTAGTTTTTCCTAAACGTAAAAATCAATGACTTCAAATTGACAATTACTCAGCCGGTCAGTATGGCTTCAATCATGGTAATCCCTAATGCAACGAATTAATACATTGATGACAAATTTTGAATGCTCCTTCCAGTATGCAATTATAATGCTAACAAAGGTTAACAGTATTATGAATCTACAAGTCAAATACATTATAAGAGGGTTTCAATCAGATTAACTAAATTCACTTCATCTCATATAATTGAAGGAACTCATAGTTTCATCTTAAGAATTTACAATTTACATGCACCCAGAAACTTTATAACTAAATTTATCAATAATCAATCGACAATAAAAAATAAATCACAATTAAAAAAAATAATTTGTTATAAATATAACCAAAATCAAAGCAAAGTAAAGTAGAGAGAATATAAGAGAGATTTTATTCATGTATATACATAATACATAGTGTGATCTATTTACAGTGCCTACAAGCCGATGTAATTGACAAAGAACTCTTCCCTATAATCTGGGGCTTAACTGATCGACATCTACTAATTACAACTATTCATAACACTCTCTGGACGTTCAATCATGCTAAACATGCCTCATTAAAAACCTTATTTTAAAAAACCTTCTTCTTCGCGATAAAAACCTAAAATAAGGAAAAAGAGCTGCGATTATTCTAAAGATACGCCATAACGTTGCTTCATTAAACCTTAATAGAAAACCCATCCGATAAAACCTCATTAAGAAAAAAGAGTACAACGGTATTAACTCCCTCATGACCTCATCATTTGACTTCCTTCGATCTCAGTCCCATCATTTGGATAATTTCGAATCGCTGAGTAATGTGTCGACTTTTGCGTCAATATATTCGCGATTATTACAAGATCGAATTTATTGAAAATCGACACCATTCCTTTAAAAATCACGGGTGTAGAACACCAATATATTTTGTTCTATCTCATTTGATATGTCATTCATTTAATCGCAACACATCTACAATTATCGCCATAAAGATCGGCTGTGACTTCAACTTCTATACGATAAATCATAAGTACATGACCTGCTGGATCAAAAATTTCCAATCAACACATTCACAACTTTCGAATTTTAAGAGTTGGTATATCCGAATGATGTTGCGATATAGCTTGTTTTATATATCACCATAAAATACATAACTACTAATAAATAAATATCATGTATGTGATCTTCCAATATAGATCATATAAGTATTATGCATTCGCATAATCAATTATGTATAAATTGAATATGTTCTACTGGAACAATCTTATATCCCTTATATATTTAACTTCATTTCAATGCATTCATGTTGATATTTCCTCCTAATATATATCACTACTTCAATAGCACTTATATATGATACTTCAGGATCAAATAATTCTTTTGTACTTTCTCTCTAAGATTAATGAGCCATTGTTCACATCTAAAGGATACTATAATGGTCGAGGTGCTCAATGTGTGTATCCACAATATTTTATCTCAAAGTAGTTCTTCAGAGGTTTACAATCTTGAAGGAAATAAAAGATTATATTTCTCTCTCAGATATGCTTCAAGTAATTGTCTCATTAAAATCTTACCAAGAAAACCCAGCTGAAAAACTTAGCTGGCGGAAAAGAAAATAATGCATATCAGATCTCCCCCCGATTTAGATCATCATTCTATATCATATCTCCCCGATGAGATCCGAGATCAATGCTTTAAATTATTCAAGTGAAATTCAAATAACGCTACAAGCGCTTATCAATATTACATGATTATGTGTAATCACGACGTAACAGAAGTTAAATACATTAGAATCCCAGACTTCGCATCAAGTTCATATATTTCAAACGAGATAATTAGTTATGTCCTATGAAACATTTTATCATGTTTCATATATATTCAAAGTTCAAGTGACTCGCATATGAGCTCATACCATCACAAGGTATTTCTTTTCCAAATCCATTTCAGACTTATTGTCTAGCAATCGAGAACTCGCAGGAGCTTTCTTACACTAACATATTCATGATAATTTAGTCATTCAGAACTCTTCTAGAGTCTATAAGTTATAATTGGCTTTAGTACTATCATGACTATTCAGGTCATCAACATGATAAATAACTGAATCATTAATATGTAATATCAAAAAAAAATATAATGTCAAAACCAACATACAATTGATAATTCAAATATTTCATGTCACATAATAAGCAAATAAATAAATCATATAATCACATAAGACATAATATAGTCAAACTTAAATATGTATGACACTCTATCGATAGACTTGTATATTCATGCAATATATAAAATGCAAATGAATATCTAATAATGCAGTTCAAACTTGTAATTCATCTTCTGGATGGCTTTAAATATAGTCAAATATTTCTCATACTAACTCAAGTGAGTTGTTCCCTGGAATATAAATGTGTGTTTCACATCATGTCCTTCTACATGTTTTCATGTATACGTATTTCATTGCATGCTATATTATAAGTCATGCACGCAAATCAAGAGGTTATATTTTGCTACTAAACATATATTATTTTTGATAATTTCTATCAAAAAGCGTGTATGCATCATCTTATAACTTATTTAGTGCTTTTGGGTATAAGACAAATCATATGTCATTTATTCTACGTATATCAATAATATTTTGCACTAGTATCGCTCTTCATTAGACTTCAAATCTAAATTTCACTTACATCATCAGCTAGTGAGTTTCCTTATTTTGATCAAGGCTCTTTGTCTTTTGGGCCATTCATAAACATATTTCTACTTACTCAAGGAGATAGACTTATGATCCCTGTTGGCTGCTTTCATCATATAAAGCTTCCTTTCATTATGTTCAATATTCATTGTCGACAATCTTTCCATGTGTATCCACCATAATTCATGATACCGAGATCTCATTGCATTCATGAATTTCAAGATGTGTGATGTCTTCCAAACATTTATTATATCTTTTAACATATTCATGAGATATATTATCTATCTATTTTCCGAAGTAATCATATTATAGACCATCTTAAATATTCTTTAGAATTTGGATGGTGGAACCATTTGACCTACAACGGTTCTTCAGAACCTTCACTCTATTTTCGAAAAGTTTACAACTCCATTTATAATTTAAATACTATCTTCGAGGTCGATATTTGTTTTGTGAAATAACTTTCTGCTCATGATTATCTCGAATTTCTCGAACTTCAGCTCATATTTATTCATTCGGCGATCGTATAAATGTGGATATTTCATTTCAAGATATTCTATTTTTCACAATAGATATTCTTCTCCCTCAATGCTGAAACATCGAGTAGATCACAATGGAAACTTACTTCAATTCCTATAGATGTTTCATTACTTTAATTACATACCTTTCTGCATATAATAGTATAATATGGATGTATATACCTTTTGGGTATAATAAGTATTCAAAATCAACATTTGCATACTCGTAATATACGATACACGAAGCACCGAGGGTAAATATTTGCTTCTCGACCAAAACCAATTATATCGAGGAGTTCTATGATAATTTGGCTCGATGCTAACAAAGCTGACACTACATGTAATAATATTTCTCAATGATCAATTGGCGGTATTGCATGTAATTCAACATGCCCCCAACTGTCTACTGAGAGTTTACAATATGTATCTCACATAAAGTCTTTAAACTCAATAATTTGTTGACTCTTTAACGAGTCTCTAATCAAATTTCAATCATTATTTCGCATCATAACTCATCCCATTTATCTAACTTGTCATGCCAAATAATCAAACTTTATTTGATAGAAACTCTATTTTAATAATACATATATGTATACTGTAATAATATTTTAGCTATTCCTCGAAACTATCATTGATTCTTTACTTCACTTTTGACAAATATTAACTCTTCTGACATATGGACTGACAATCAATTTATATACGCTAATAGTCACCATTCAGGATGTAATGATTATCCTATGGGTGGTGAAAATGCTACTACTTCAACACTAGCAACTTTATGCAACATGTAACAAAGTATTTGTGTGAAGTAAATTATCCATGCTCCAAGATAGCATATGATGTACAGTGATTCAATTCATCATTCACTAGAGAGGCACAATATCTTTCATATAAATTTGTTCATTTAGGGACCTATATTCCAGCCTCTTTTCCGAGCATCTAATTAATTTACACTACCTCGTAGACAGGATTCGATTCGCTTCGTGGTTATTCAAGAAATCAAGTAGTAACCAAATTCATAAAACCTTAATTCTATGTAACTCCGAATCTCATGATTTCAATTATATGAGTCTTCAAAGTCTCATAAATGAAATCCTGCTACCATTTCATATTATTTTCAAAATAATGAGCGCATTGACAAAAATCTTCAAGAATATTCAAACTCGCTTAATTCCATATGGTCACACCCTGAAGCCCTTAATTCTCTAAGTAAATTAGTATTATAAATATAACTAAAATTTTATTTGCATTGATACATAACCAAGTTATAGACTAATTGTCATTTTAGTAAGATAAAATGGTACATAACTAGTTTTCATCTAATGATAACCAAATCTTTAGCATCTCACAACTCTTCCGACTCGAGACCCTTGAACGTGGGATATATAATTTCCATTTGTTCCTTAAATTAACAAGCAAGGCCACCGACTTCATCTGTGGTTTTCCGATAGTGAAAACAGAGATGACCTAAAAGGGGAATCCACTAATGTGGCACCACCCTCAACTGCGCTTGCGGGAACCCAACGGTGAAATCAGAGTCGGTGGGAAGATCAAAAGGGATATCCACAATGGCCCACCGACTTCACTAAATAAGAAACTCATTAGTCAAACATTAGCTCATCAATTATATAAAGTGGGCATTCACCTGACGCGACACCACCCCTTTTCATAATCCAACTTTGTGATCATTGTCAATATTATCCACAAGATTCTAACTAAATTTTGACTCAAAATATACGATTTCAAGCATGATTTAATGAATCCATAATATTCAAATAATCCCGACGATAAAAATGGACTATAAATGTGTCCACCAATGATGCTAAATTTAGTGAATTCCGATGGCAGATAAATATGGACTAGAACTGTGTCCGGGTCAAACCGAGGGTGAGTCAATAATGAATCCCGACGATAAATAAATATAGGCTAGAAAAATAATCGGGTCAACCGACGGTATATTGTCATATTTATTAATAAATTATTATTTAAAAACAAGTCAAAATAATTTATTTTACAAAAGGATAAAATATTAAAGATAAAACTCTAAAAGAATTCGTACTCTAACTTTGCAATTTAAAAGTCTCAAACTTTAATGAAACTTAAAGTCTCAATTTTCACATAATTAATAAAAGAAACATACATGATTATTCTTATTGTATTACCCAATTGATAATACTCAAACGACATGTGAATCATTAATCTAAAAACATACTAGGTTATATAAATTGACAACAATTGGCACAAATTCAAATAAACTAATTAAGTAGGAGCATACCATACAATTGAATGATTACCAGATAACTCAACTTGCTGGAGAACTGACATCAGAAAATCTATAGGGGAAGCTTAAAGATTCACTAATTTGATGAATTACAATGAAATTGGTTCATCAATAACAAAACAAAAATTCTCTGGTGAGACTGAGAGGAGAGAGTCAAAAGTTAGAGATAAATCTAGCACTAACTGCACAAGAAAATTTTTAATCATGAATGATGCAAAAGGAGGAAAATAGTGTTTCCTCGTTAGTTTCATGTTCATCTCTTTTCCAGGAACAAATATGCAAGAGATGGAAAATCCTACCGTAGTCCCAGGCATCTGCACCCACTCCACAGCAGGTCCTGTGGCCTTTGATCACCGAGCAGCGCTGTCAGTATCCCTTAAGAGGAGGTTGTGGAGTTGTGACAACGGATTCACAACTTCAATCATTTGCTCCTGTTGTTCCCTGCAAAACACAGTCGCGCTCAACTCTTACCTAATGAACATTGAATCTAGCCATCATTTTAGAAGTGATCATGTGTGAAAAAATTGAAAAATCTTGTCTTAGCAATAATTATATAGACAATGGAAGTTACAGATACGATAAGTCATCCAATGCACAATATAGAGAGATATACTGAGGCTCTTATTTGTGGTGGCCATGCCAAATGACCAATGGCCCCAAAAGAGTGCAGGAACTAACAAAAATCAAATTAATTTTAGATTTATATAATAATTCTAACTATAGATATGGAAATTGCAGAACATAAATCTCAAATAAAAACCTGAAATTGTATAACATAGATCGGAAATAAAACACCAATTTGTGGAAAATAGATCTGAACTGTTCGGCAATTCCTGCTATCATAATTGGGTTAAAGATGTTGGAATTCAAAAATAATCATAAAATTAGTTGCCAGAATGAAAGAATTTAAGGCAACATCAGTGTAGAAACCACATCATTCTTACTCATTGAAAGCTTCACTTCGAAAAAATAACCAACAATATATGGTTAGAAAGTGTTAAATGACACTCTCTTCATCTGCTTGTATAATAATATAACGCTAAGGCAATGAGACATATTGGAAGCTTTAAGCAGGATAATGCGACTAATTCATGCAACCCGACATCAAAATTGAGTTGTTCATGATAATAAGTTTTACAAGGAAATCGTTAATCAACTTAGACTTTGGGTACTGCTAAAAAACTATGACATGATTCAATAGTAAGTTCCAATTCACCTGTTGTTCCATTTGGTCTTTCCATATCTGATCTTGCTTCAGCACTAGTAGAATAAGAGTAGCATTCCATATTTTGGACACAACTACAACATTGGAAATCTGTTGAAAAATAGGTAATCAATATGTTGAACCCATTTAAGAAATCGGACCAACAAAAAAGCTTCATAGGGCTATAGTCGATAGTTAATTATATTACTTAGACAATACATGATGAGATGAATCTCAATATAGTGTATAAACCTCATATTACAGCTGAAGTAAGCAAACTATATTTCTGATTTCCCAAGAATACAAACAAGATAGTGAGTTCCATGTTGAAGCACCACACACCGACTAGGAAAATGTATCATTAATAGTACTACCATAAAACCATAATTTATTAGTAAAATTAACAGAGATATAACCAAAGCAAAAAATGTACACTTATCTGTGTTGGGGGGATTATATACAAGAACCATTTGCTGATTTAGACCATATTCGGCATGTATAAATATGTATCAGTTAGTTTCATTTCAGGTGCAACATCTGCAGAACATTACCAGAATAACAATCAGGTATCTGTCAGAGGAAAAAATACATTACAACATAATAAATTAAATCTGTCTTATAACTCAAAGAAGAATACTAAACCAAACAAACTCTTAAGAAGATGGAAGTCCCTTTTATTGATAAGGTAAACTACAATTATCATTATCTCAAAGATAAATCAAATCTTCAAAGCTTCAATGTATTTACAACTGACATTAAATAACATCTACCTTATCAAAAGAAAACACCCAAATTTTCAATGATTAATTTTAGAAGTCCATATCACGATATCTAGCTTTCCAATTGCAATGATAATAAAATAAGAAATAGTTAGATAACCTTGCATTGTATTGCAAGCTTGTATAGTGTTCTCTGAATAATATCTCAAGGTAACTGTCAGAGGCCATATGTGACCATAAGGAGCACCTTATAATAGAACATAAGATCAGAGAAGGGAAATAGTTTAGCATGACAACATAAATGTGTATGTGCTATCTAATGGGAATTTTACAGAATAGTGCAGTTGTAAGAAGTTAGTATAGGATTATTAAAGTTACCAAGTATTGATGACCCAAATCATGTTATTTACGCCAAACCAATAATTGGTTACTATTGAATAGAACATCTATGATATACATGTCAAATTATTAGACCAAAACTAAATAATTCAATAAAAGCAAAAAAGAGTATGTAAATATTCATTGGAATCACATCTAAAGTGTAAATGTTTAGAACTCTAATGCCATCACCGTTGTTGTTGACTAGAAATCTACCACATCGGTAGAATAAAGAATTCTTTATCTTACCCCATATATAGTTTTATAAGATAGTGCTATTTTCTGCACTAAATAAATAAGCTAGAAGACTCTGGGTGAGCATTACTTCCAACTATTCTTTACCAAATATCAGAATTGCTTCTTCCCCATTATAGCAATGCGGTCACTGCGGATTACCCCAACACACGTTGCGATACCAAGCTAAATTCTGCTATTTACTTTCCTCGTATTTCCTTTACGCACTCATATCCTGGGCCAAGATCTGCTATAACAAACCTGCATCGTATCTCGATTTCAGATCCGGCGAAGACGATGACGGTAAAGTGCTCGAAGCAGATGTGTTTTAATGGGAGAAATAGTTTCGGCCTATGGCAAATCACAGGCATTATCAAGTCGTAGTAGGGATTCGTCTCCTCTATGCAGTTAATCCAACAAGACCGGTTCCGAAACTGACTCTGTAGAGAAGTACACTAACGCCGTTGTTGCCTCCTGAGGACGAGATTATTACGGAAGTTTCAGCGAGATCCGTCAGATCGCTGGCTAAGCCGGAAAGCCTCAGATACGACTGTGTTTAACCAATGTTGTCATTTTAAACAACGCTCGCTCACCAAGCATGCCAGGAAGCGTACATCCTTAAAAGACCACTTAGATAAACCAAATACGACATTACTTCAGATTCATGTGTAATATCATGTTTGCGTCAATGACGGTGACGCCGCTTTACCCCGTTAGTTTTCACCGCATCATATGAAAATTTTAACTACATCAACGGTAAAAGACCTGGCAACTCTGTAAGAAGTTAGAAATGCTTCATAACAAGTGAATCGAGACATAGCCGTAGTGGTTCTGGGCTTTGATACTCAGTCAGTCAAGTTATTCACTAATAAGAATCAGGATTAAGGAAAAAGAAGTTTCTAAGAAAACAATTCAAACGGGTTCGAAACTGTGTGGGATGTCCGTCATTATCAAGGAAGGACACTGGAAACCCGATTGTCCTAAGAAGAGGGAAATTTAATGCATCCGTACCGCCGCCGAGAGTAGTACAAAATCGAGGAAGATATAAGATTAGTTGGGTCGAGTAGCCACACATTTTACACCTACGCTGCTGGATACTTGATTCGAGCATCTTATCATTTGTCCTAAGAGGAATGGTTTTCGACTCTATGCAGCAAGACGGTAATATTTCTACGGCCACGCCTGCTTGAAAGTAGTCGGGATAGGTTCTCAGAAAAATTAGGACCTGGGCGAGCAAGTTCTTGCATCTTAGAAGACGTTAGACATGCTCCAATCGACGACTCTAAGAATCGATTACCGAGTCTCAAAGAATGCAGTGTCTGGCTTTTAAAGTATGTGGAGCGATAAATGCTGCAGGTTGTTTACTCAGCGCAAGAGTACATTGTATTTTCTACAAGGTGTCACTTGGATTCTCAAGCATCACAGATCATCTATCATTGAAAATGATAATACATGACTAAGTCAAGGCATACGAGTACTGGTCACACGAAATGGTAGGATGCATTCCGCTAGTGGACAACCTCTCTCGTGCTGTGTTTGAAAGCATCTGGGTTGGTGGAGTTAATCATGTCTTTGGAAAATTACACGCAAGAAATTCTCGAAAGCGACTCAGCGTAACAAAAAGTACACCGATTACATTCACTCCGAATATTGGGTCCTTCAAGAGTTGAATTTCGAGTGTCACAGTATTTTCTATCGCCGATTGATGATTATCTGACGACTAGTCTTTATTATGAAGTTGGTAAAAGTGATGCTTTCAAGCACTTCAAGGATTGAAGATTTTAGTGGAAAATCAAACAGCAGTTAAGTCGGCCGGCCGCATCAAGAACGCCCCCGTTTGCCCGAAGCTCGATGAAGCTTTGTAAGGCGAAGGGATTGCTAGGCATCATAATAAAGAAAGTATACAACCCGCCAGAATGGTGTAAATGTAACGTATTTAATCAAACACTTCCGAGAGAGTTTTGTATGCTCAAATGCCGGGTCGACGAATGCTTGGGCTGGAAGCAAATAACACAGCCAAGCATCCGATAAACCGTGTCCCTCACGTATTAACTGAAAACTCCTATCAATCAGCGGGGTTCAATAAGTCTCACGATTATGTGATCAGAGTCTTGGCCGCATCGCTTATTATCATGTGAATGAGGGTAAGTTAGAACCAAGGGTAAAGAAGGGTATATTTGTGGCTTTGGTGACGGGCGTGAAAGTGGCATGTAATTTAATAATCTTCTCAGAGACGAAGTTATTCCGAGCAAATGTAATACTACGAGAATTCTATGTTTAGATCAACCATCACACCAATTCCCATGTAAGGTGGCGCTTGGGAAGGTGTATACGAGATTCTCGTGTTAATGGTGATGCGAGAGTGTACTTTTCTCACTACAACGTAGGTGAAATACTTAAGTTCCATCCCCAGACGTAACATCACGCTTTGGCTCTTGACTGCCCGAGAAGAGCAAACTACGGAGTACCTCCTTGGAGGTACGGATAAGGAGATATGTTGGCTTTTTGCTTTACAAAGCTGCGAGGAAGTTGATCCTCACGAGCGCTTTCATGCAGGTTGAATCGGTACTTGTCACCCAACGGTTGTCAGCTACGGGAGTAAGAGATGAATCACTTGCGCACCGACTTGGGAGTTGGCGGTAAGACCAAAGAGAAGAAAGATTGTTACTTAAAAAGTGGATTTTCAAGCGCAAAGAAGGGTTGTCACTGCATTTGCGGTTAAATATAAAAGTTTGTTTCGTCATGAGGTTTCAACAAAGCGGAAGGAGTCAATACAATGAGATTTCTTTTCTCACCGTAGTTGCACACACTTCATCAGGCGCTTGTCAGAAGCGCTGCAATATCGTGACGGAGCTCGAGCAGCCTAGATGTCGCCATGCCTTTCTACATGGAGAGTTGAAGAAATTCTATATGACCCAAACAGATGGTTTTCGGGAACCGGAAAGGAAGATTATGTTTCAGACAAGAAATCTTTGTACGGTTTAAAGCGCCTCCGAGGCAAATACAAGAGATTTGAGAAGCATGATGTAGATTGTATTCGAGGAGTCCATATGACAGCTTGTGTTTACTACAACAAAGTTAGTGATGGTTCCTTTATCTACTTAGTTCTCAGAGGTGTATTTATATGCCGATAGTCATAGCTGGTAAGTCCATATTCAAAACAAGTGCTTACTTAATACCGAAGTTCAAAATGAAGGATTTTAAGCCGCAGCATTTCGATGGAGATATTTAGATGTAATGCTGCTTTTCTTATCTCGTAGTTATAACAGAAGATTCTATCCGTATTCGGTACGGCCATCGCTAAACCACCGAGACCTCCTCGAAGTTCTACAAATGCTCGCTTGTCCGTTGCATTTGCACCCCAATCATCCGGCCGGGAGAAAGTTTACACGGAACACGCACTTTATACTAGCGCAGCTAAGTTTTCTGATGTACGCAGCGGTCCGACTAGACCCGATCTGCACATGCCATAAGGTTGCCGCAGATTCATGGTCACACTCGAAAGTAACATCGCGTGTCACAAGAGGATTTTTCGTTATCTTTATAGGTACCCCTTGATATCGGGTCTGCTACGCTGCAATAGTCGCGTTTAATCGGATACTCCACTGACCATGTCAGGGAGATTTGTATCGGGAAGTATCTATGACCGGTTATTTTTTTACTCTTGGCGGTTCTCATGCTGAATGGAGGGCTACGCCGGCAATCCAAGTGACTTTGCCTGCTACTACCGAGTAAGTAAAGATATGGCAATTTACGTAAGCCGCTAAGGAGTATCCGTCACAGAGGACTAGTTAGCTTATCTAGTGGCTACATCACGATCGCGCTAAGTGATATATTGCATGCTGAGTGCACATGCTTAACCAAGGACGTGCTCATCAATGATAGACAAAAAGACATCACGCGCTGAGCATCATTTTCTCGAGAGGTGAAAGCAGGATTAAGGTAAACAAAGTGGGTACCGGCAGATAACCCAAATTCGGACATGTTTTATTGCCGGGTTCCGCAGAGCAAGTTTCAAAGATTGTCTGGACTTAATAATATTCAGAGTCGCATTGCCCGTGGCCTGCAACGCCTCGAAAGTGCAGCCCACATCTGGTGCATCTTGACATCTGCTTCATCGTCCGAGCACATCCTGCACTTCGTACATCCGGTGCACTTCGGGAAGTTTCTCTGCTTATCCGACATCTCATGAGTATTTTGCATTTGTCAGTTTGCTGACTGTAAATCTACCACACGGGGTAGAATAAAGAATTTTTTCTTTATCTTACCCTATATCTATACGATAAGATATAAAGCTTATTTTATGCATCAAATACCAAGCTTTAAAGACTCTTAAGAAGATTACTTCAACTATTTCAACCAAATATCAGAATCGCTTTTCCCTATTTATATGGAAATTTTCCCAGGCCCGCTCATGATTAGTCCTAACAATGTTAGAAACAATGCTAAATTTCAAAGTATTTATTTTCCTCGTATTTCATTTAATTTCGTTATCCTAGCTGCATCTCATAACAATCACAAAAGCCTAAAGAAGAACAGAAATAAACTGTACCCAATTTTATAAAAATGCCATCACTAAATTTATAAAATTGGGAAGACACAAAACTACATATCTGAAAAAACTGAGAAAGAATTATCAAATAAATTTGTACCTGATAAACAAGAAGAAAATGTTGAGACTCACACAAAAGCTGATAGATATGAACTGGGCTTAGTTAAACTGCTGTGACAACTGATGTATCATCTCTAAAACTGAAATAGATGTTCATTCATCGTAATACAACTAAAATAATAATTATACTATATATATATACATGAATATTGTAATGGAAAGTGAGATGCTTACAATACGAATGCTGAAATCATTTGAAGCAGATGCTACTATAACATTGTTGGAACTGACAGCTAAGTTTGTAATATCCCCCTTAAATACAAATTTAAATTAGAGAATCAGAAACTCGACTCTGAGTAGAGTTGAGCTAATAATTGAATTCCATATTCCATTTTACTACCATAGCATCCAAGTACATATCACATCACGGCGACAACTGGCTAGACAAAATGCAGTTTCCATTGACCAAATCTTGACCAGCCTATCATCTGACCCAGTGATAATGTATCTACCAGAACGGTCAAATATTGCTACAAAAGGCACAAGAAGTATAAAAAAATAAAACCTTCAATATTGTTTCAATTTGATCGTCCAAGTATACAAGTACTTAAGGCACACTACATTAATATAAATTTCAACTTAACCAAAGTTCTCTAACCAAGGCCCATTATGCCTTCAGCTCAAAGACCAAAAACTACTTTGGAACTCGACTCAGGAATCTATGGCATTGAGTAAATATATTCCTTCCGTGTTTGGAAGTCACTTCTCTATGTTTTGGCAATAGTTAGTATCAGGTAGGTGCCAAAATACAATGTTTGTATTTTGACATTTCTGTTCAATTGTTCCCAAAGACATTAGGTCAAATGAAACCTTCTAACAAAGAACTAATGTACTCTACTTTGGATTATAACAATCAAATGCCAAAAACCCAATAATTAGAGAATTAAATGTTATTTCTTCAAAAGGAGAACTTAATTCATTTGAGCATTTTATCAAACACTTGACATCCAAATCAATTTATTCTCAAATTACTGGGTCACCCACCTCGAACGACAAATCTACTGATGTCGACGACGATTTCTTTGCCTATCCTGCACTGGCCCTCAAATGTTGTCAGATCACTTTACACTCTCTACTCCGAACTTTCCACCAACCGAGACTCATAAATCTTCCTTTCCCTTACCTCATTCCAACATATCGGAGTCCTACACCTCCGGCACAAAGCTTCGAACGGTGTCATCCCAATGCTAGCTTGAAAACTGTTATTATAGCAAACTCCATTTTCGCAACTCCTCATCCCAACTACCAAAGAAACTCAACACACAAGCTCGCAGCATGTCCTCCAACGTTTGAATCGCTCTTCTGAGCAATCCGGGTCCGCTGGCGGGACGCAAACGCACGACTAAACGGACCTCGGTCCCCACGCCTCGAAGCCTCCCCTCAAAATCTTAACGAACCTCAGATCCCCTATCCCAAAACAATACCTCCCAAGACCCCAATGCAATTCCCGTCCACTGCCCACGCACATCTCGCCAACTCTCCACCATCTGGCCATGCTAATAGGCAGAAAATGAAATGGGTCTTGGGACATAGTTTTATCCACAATTACCCAAATCCCAGATTTCTTTTCCGCCGATTTTTCTGGCCCAAACACAAAGTCCACGGTGATCTTCTCTCACGCCCATCTGTGTGCATTTCCAGAATGTCAGATAATCCCTCAAGGGATTATTATGGTCAATCTGACTGCTGACAATTAAACACCTCGCTACAAAATCGCTAATTTCTTTCTTCATTCCCACCACCAATAGTTCTCCTCCCTTAAATACTGCACTCCCATTTATTATACTTAAAGCATCGCGAGCCTCATCCAAGATCTCCCTTTAGGCCCAAGTCACGCACAAACCACCGCCTCCCAAACACGCACACCATCATCGCCCACCGTAAACTCAGTTTACCTCCCTCTTCCCCTTCCTCGACTGTGCCCCAGACTTTCACTTTCTTTGCATCTCTCCTATTTTATCTAGCAACACCGGGGTCTCACCTTCCATATAGGCCACCAAAGATCCATCACCTCCAACCTCAAAGTTTACCCTAACTGCTTCACTCCCTCTTGGTTCTTTCACTTTCCTTTTTCGCTTAAGGCATTCGGCCACTACATTTTGCTTTCCTATGATATTCAATCGCCGATCGTAGTCACTGTAAACCTCGGTCCACTTCGCTGCCTCAAATTCAACTCCCCTGGCCGCGGCGATACTTCAAACTCTCGTCTCAGAATATCTCGCATTTAACCCCATACAAAGAAGGCTTTGCAAATTTTCAAAGCCGAAAACAATCGCTGCCAACTCCAAATCACGGGTGGATAATTCTCCATGATTCTTCAATCAAGCCGAGAAGATATGCGATTACCTTCCCATTCGAATCAATACGCAACCTAACCCCTAATGCGAAGCACGTCAGACCACATACCTCTGCTCCTCGACGTGTACTAACATCAGCGCCAGAGTCAATCTCCTCTCTTCACTATTGAAACAGTATCACACTCGCTCTAAACAAATGGTATACCCTTCCTTGTCAACTTAGTCATCTGAGCAACATCAACTAAAAGTCTTGTATGAATCTTTCAATATCTGCCTAAACCCAAGAACCACCTCACACTTCAAGTGCCTCTCTCCTAATTCATCACCGTCTTACCTTTTAGGGTCCACACTCCATACTACCGAGATAACATGACCCAAGAATTGTACCTTCCCAACCAAAATTCACACTTTGAAAACTTTATGTATTAAACTGTTTTAATTCGTGAAGATTTAACATTTTCTCTCAACGCCATCATGCTCCAAACACACTCTGGGGAGTAGGATTAAGATGTCAATCTAAATACAACTAATTTAACCTATCCAAGAACTCCTCGAAACACAATTCATCAGGTCCATGAAGTCAGCTGCATTTGTCAACCTAAACGCATCACCAAGAACTCATAGCGCCTCGTATCTCTGCTCAGCAATGATTTGATATATCATCTTCCTTTAATCTCAATTGGTGATATCCGCATCTCAAATCAATTTTTGAAAAAGGCTTTCGATCTCAGCTGTCAAAAAAGATCACTTCAACCTTGGCAAAGCGTGACCGTTTAATAGTCACTTTGTTCAACCGCCGTAATCAATAAGCCTCATCGCTCCATCCTTCTTGACGAACAATAATCGAGCACCCTACGAGAATAACTCCGCCTTATAAATCCCTTTTCCAACAACCTCTCGCAGAATCAAGGTACTAACTCTTTCAACTCATTGAGCCATTCCGTGACGCGCCGTAGGGAGCATCGGAGTCGCTCCCCGGTACCACTTCGATCGAAAATTCATTCTCTCTCTGCCTCCCGTAGGTGTACCCCGGCAAATCTTTCGAAACACATCCTCGAATTCCTCTCAATCCGACATTTTCTGCCAGGGCTCATCTTTCTTCAAGTCTGCTATTGCAACCCAAATACCCGATATCCCTTTGTTCAATAACTTACGAGCTTCAAACACCGTGATCAAACAACAAGATGGTAAAACTCTCCTATCCCCCAACAACTCGTAATTCAAAGCCATCGCTTAAACACAATCTCCTTACTTGGGTGACAATTATTACGCACGGTGTTTTCCCCCAAACAATCCATTCCCAAAATCAAGCCAAAATCCACTAACTCAAAGGTTAATAGATCCACTTCTAATACATGCTGATTATCAACACTTAAGAGGCAATTTCTATAAATTTCAATTACTCCCCAACCGACCTCCCCACCGACGCCATTATTATCAAAGGTACTCTCGATATTCAGAATCTCCAAAGACGCTTTTAGCAAAATTCGTAGATATAAAGGAGTCAGCGTCTAATCAAACAATACGCTGAAAGCATCAAGACCACGAGATAGTGGTTCGCCACCATTCTCGAATATCCCGCGGCCTCCGCTGCGTGACTACATTAATCTGTCCTCTGCCCGTGCTAACTCCACTCATACTGCTACCCGCTACACCTCGCCGATCTACTAATTAAATCCTCGGCCCCGACTGTCGGCCTCCCAAACCGGCCCACCTCGGCTACCCCGAGATCCACTCCTCTAAACGGTGTCGAAACCGTTGGTCGCTTCACTGCATCTACATAAGTGATTATTACATTTGCAAATGGCCCGGCCGCCGATTATCTAAACACGTCACCCTCCGCGCCGACAATCTTCTCGCCTCAGGCCCACTCTGCCCACACTGATAACACTGAACATGCACATCTGCCGAACACCCGAAATACCACCGTGAAAACCACTCATTCTAGGAGGTACACGAGGCGCCGGTAAAGCCTCCAAAATTGGGGTCGAATTGCATTAAGCAGTAATCGAAATGGCTCGCCTCGGCGGCGCCGTCAAAGTTCTCTGAATCACAGACGGCCCCTCAGCCCAAATACATCGACCTTCCTCTTTCACTTATTCTCGCTATGTCCCTCTCCACCAGAAATGTGATTCCCTCAACCGGGTGAAACCGTGCTTGAACAAGGACGCCTCTCTCAATCAGAATCTCACTGATGAAACCTCGAGATCCTCTGTAGCTCAAAATGGGTACACTCCTTAATCAAACCAAGACAAGTCGCTAAACCTCTCTTCATACCCATCAACTGCCCTTCCCCTTGTCGGATCTCGAACCAACTCCCCTCTCCATCGCATACATACGAAGTCTCCAAACAAAAAATTTTGCCTAAACAGCCTCAATCTAACCTACGTGATCTGCAGATTCACCCCTAGCCACCAAATTCGTGACACGGGTTCCACCAACTCTAGCTCCTCCCGGCAATCAAAGACCAGAACCAATTTCAACTCATCCCCCAAACCCATCGAACTTATTCTCTAATGCCTCCATGAATTTGGATCGCAACCTCCGCGTCAGCGGCACTACGAAACTCAAAGTGTCCTTCTTCGGGGAAACTGGGTTTGAAGCACTGTCTCGACTCCGCCTCGGAGTGCCACTGGTCCGGTCCCGGGCCCGTGCCACTCCCACGCCTCTCCAAAATCTCTCATACTCGACCTCCGGGAAATGCACCTCCTCCCTCGGGACCCGGCTGGTCTACACTGCCCTCACCTCGCCCCCTTCCTCTAGCTCCACACGAGCCTGCCCGCCTCAGTCTACCCCGGCTCTTCCAAAGATCACCTCCTACCAACACTGGGCCTCTAATTTAAGCACCTCTACTTCCCTAGCGGGTCCACGATCTCGATCCTACAAGAACTCAACTCTCGGTGGCATCCCCTGTATTAGCCTACCTTTAAAGAAAAATAAAAATAGTTTATATTCATAAAATCTACGACACAAAATTCTACAAAACCTGGGACGGCGCAGGTCAATAATAACTACGTAACCCAGCTTAAAACCTAAACCTACGCCCGATACTATAATTAACGACCCGCCTCGAATAGACTGAGAGTCGAAATTGCCATCAACTCAGATATCTCGAGTCACCATACGACGGTCGACACAAAATCAATTGCTTGATAAACTACAATAAACCCGATAGTTTGATAAATGTATTAGGTCCGAAAATTCAAAATGTTGTAACACAGTTTAAACTATCGTGCATCGCTAATTTCAAGAGACCAAAGTGTAAAATTCCATCACATACCGAAGTCTCTGGCTTATATTCCACAAAAATAGTTACAATTTTTTCAACACTCAAACAAATTATGAAAACCGAATACATCAAAAATAATAGAAAAGATGACCGCTGAGGATCCAGCCACCCGCTTCTCAATTTGGCAAGTCAACGGACACTCACGAATTCTGCCGCTTCTACAAATGGTAATCTGGCCCATCTTAAGGGAAGGGGTGTTTCGATGTACCAAGTGAAACGAATCACCCGATGATAACTTGTTCATCCAAATGAAAATAATAAAGCATATAGATTTACGGTAGTAGATATATATATATATATATATATACAATACGTAAATGTCAATTATTCAAGGTTTCATAGAAAAATAACCATCATCAACACATATTACTACATTATAAGACTAATATTAACTCACATGTCATACTCAAGATTCATAACACATAATCAAACTAGTAAAACAAAGATAATTTCTCGCAACAAGACGCTTCATACTACAAAAAATAAATAAACTTACGAGAATGAAACCATAGCAATATCACATATAACATCCCATCCTTTTTCCCCACAGTTTCGCTCTTCAACACCAACAATAACATATCCTTTTTCCCCGGCAAAGCTCACCCATTCAACACCTAACATCATCATATCTTTTCCTGTGAAAGCTCACCTTCGAACACCCCACATCATCCCAAACATTCTCAATTCAACAATTCCAAATTTCACATACAATACCAACATACAACCATCACACAATAATCTCAATGTAGCATCCATAATATACACGATATAAACAATTTCAGATAGAACCTATACTCAAACATTATTATACTCACAACACGCCCATAACACAACATACTAAACGTGAATACACCCAAACATAAACATACTCAAAGGACCTACACTCAAACATAAATACCATTACAAACATAATTATACCATAACGCATCTAACATAACCACCATACAAGCTAACATTTCACAATTTCACAACTATATTCCATTGTGATAAGTTTATAACACGCCTACAATACCAAAATCAATTACAATATACTTCGCTTCAAAACATAAATAGTGTAACAACGAGCGAGCAATCCCCACCTTGCATAAGCACTCACTGGGCCGACTGCTAAATAATGGATCCACACGCTTTTCCCCGCTGCTCCGAGTCCTAACAGAACATCCGAAAAGTATAATTAATACTCGCAACAATTTCTAACCCTTTATCCTAATTAAATTCCCTCACTTTTAACCTGCTTAGTTACAATTGACAAACGCATTTATATATTGCTAATTATGTTTCACGACACCACATGGCGAATTTCAACTACTCCTGCAACTAAAACCCATAATCGGCCAATACCTTATCCAAATTACTAACATTCCCAAATTACCCTTAATCAACCCAAATTTCTTTCAACTTTTCCAACTAATTGCCTGCTTTAACAACCTCTAATCCCAAAGCCTCACTTACTACCTCACAAAAATCTTATATTATTAAAAACTAATTTCAAGATATATTCTCCAACAACTTATAATTCATAATTTCACCTCAAAAACAATCACAATAGTCCAATAACATAATTATACTCAACAACATTTTAGAAAAAGTCAACCTAAAGTCAACTCAACTATAACAACACTTTCTACCCCTAAATATCGACATTGTCATCTCCTATGCATAATCTAAGCCTGTGATAATAACTATATCAATAATATCTCATAAAAACTGCTCAACCCAAAATTCCAAAAGTCAACGACTTAAAACGTCCACAAATTCCACATCAAACACGGTAATTTCAAGTCAAGAATAACTAACTTAAATCTAATCGATCATCAGAAGAATAAAATTCAAATACAAAAAACTCAACAAAAAGTCAACCCGACCCTAACTCACAAACACTCAACAAGATCGGACCTTTTACCTCGAATCAAGAGGATGACGTAGGAAGCTCAAAAGTTCTTCCGAGGTCCAAAGCTCGAGGAACGGAGTGGAGAAAATCAAGAAGAAAAATAAAAAAGTGGGGAACTCCGGTAGACGCACGGTCAAAGAAGGGGAAACGGGTTTGACGCGGCCGGGCCTACTGACGATTATGTGTCGGGTCGATTCATTGAACAACCGTGAAACCCGAACATTTTAATTCGATCGATAACTCTCGCTTTACTTATCTCGACAACTAACTCCCGAACATTAACATTATCGTATTATTAAATAATATGGTTTAAAAGCTTTACTGTGAATCAATTTAATAACCTTGCATTTTAATTTCTTAATTAACGAGTCATATCGGTTTTTACACTAGTAGACACAACAAATAATATTACCTCTTTACTTTTTCTATAATCAGAATAAATACATATCATTTGTTACTAAATCGCGGGTATAATAAATATTTTCGTCACAAAAGGTATTTTTTTGTTACGCCATGTAACAACAAACCATTTTTCTTGTAGTGATTTTAGGCCTATTGGTTTATGTAATGTAATCTACAAAATTGGCTCAAAGGTACTAGTAAATAGATTAAAATCTCATCTTAATAATTTAATTTCTCCTTTTCAAAATGGTTTTATTCATGATCGTTCCATTTCAGACAATATTATTATGGCTCAATAACTAATTCATACTATTAAACTTTCCAAAAATAAGAAAAAAGGTCTTGTAGCCATTAAAGTTGACATGAATAAATCTTTTGACAAAGTTAATTGAGATTTTTTACTTGCTATTCTCTTAAAATTAAAATTCTCATCTCATTGGATTCATCTTATTAAAGAATTATTAGCACGGTTCAATTTTCAGTTCTAGTCAATGGTAAAGCCTTGAAACCCTTTAAGTCTTCATGCGGTCTTAGACATGGTGATCCCATATCGCCCATTCTCTTTGCTCTTTGCAATAAAAAGCTTTATCTACTATTTACTCTCCATCAATGTCTTAACCTCTATTAAAAAGTATTTTTATAGTTGTATGGCCTAAAATGATTTAGGTATTTCTATAAGTAGCAGTTAAGAGATTGAAGTGGAGAGTTAAGAGATTAATGGAGAATTACTAGACTCAAGCAGTCTGTCTAGCTATAGAAATGTTTAACAGCTAGTTTTTAAAGTTTTACAAGTGGCCTAAAACTGGAAGTCTATTAACTCTCCTAATTCTAAAAAAGAGGTCAAATGAGTCTATTTATTTGGAAAAGTCCAAGGGAAAGGGTATCAATGCTTAAACATGATTATATTAAGATCGTTAAATCGGTCGTAATACTAGTATTCGGAAAGAAAAGAATAATTTTCAATTTTCCACCTAATGTAATAAGAACTTAAACTCAATTCTGGGCTGATTTAGTTTACAGTTTGACTTTAGATGGAAAAGAATGGAAACTGCCACTCTTATAGTCCATTTTCCTACCTTCTATTTGTAGTAATATTTTAAAAATCTCTTTGAATGATAGTATAGATGTTATCTCTTGGAGTAATGGGATTGTCAACACTAAATCTATTTATAACAATATTAATAAGTATTTTAAAATCAATCCTTGTTGTCCTACAACCTTTAACCTTGTCAATCCAAGAGCTTGGCAACTTCTTTGGAAGTTAACCTTTCCACAAAAATGCAAAATTCTACTATGGAGATCCATCCATAATAGACTTCCTACCAAAGATAATATAATCTCTAAAATAAGAATTTCAATTGATCCTAATTGTCCATTTTGTAACTCTTATTTAGAAACTGTCTGACATCTCATTCTCATTTGTCCTAAAATCCAATAGATTTGGATTACTCTTAAATTTGAAAATATGCTTTCCGAAAACCATAATTTCAACTCTTTGATCTCTAAACTTATCTGCAAATTCAAATCTAGACAATCCTTTTTGAAATATGACTTCTTTTTCAATAGTTGTGCTTTTTGGAGTATTTGGCTTCACATGAACGAAATTGTGTACAACAATAGTTCCTACAACCAAACCACAATTGTTACAAGATCACGGTTATTCATCAAGGATTGGAAACAAGTTTTTCAGTGCCAAGTTGAGGATCAATTTGGTGGACCCACAGTCAGTCCCCACTCACCAATACACAAGGGGACCTTTTTTTACCAACATCTTCATACAAGGATCAACTTCTAGAAAAAGTAACTGTTTCAGTAATGCAAGGATTTTTATTGGCATTACACTTGAAAAGTGTACAAAGTGGATTATCTTTCTTATTTCTGATGGAGATAAGGAGGAAATCATTGGATCTGATAAAATATAAAGTAAAAATATTATTGATACAATTCTATTGATAATAATTTTTGTCATGGATTACAATAGACACCTATATTTATAGGTAAATAGTAAATATAAAACCCATGAGAAAAAATACATATACAAATATGATATCAGATCAACTCGTCTTGCCAGTTACTAAGATCCAAGTCAAGCTAGCTTTCTTGTACTCCAAGTATTTTCATATATGTGATATTACCATAATATCTCATTTCCAAGCTGGGAGTGAATCACATGCAGATGCCCAACTTGGAATCAATAAGCAAACCAAATCTTCAAAATCAAACTCTCGATCTTCTTTGAAAATTGTCCACAATTTTGACTTGATACTTCAACCTCCATATCTTCAATGACTCTCCAAAAAGAAGGTTAAATATAACCTTTCAAATAAAAGGGCTTCAAATAATCGGAGAAAAAAAATTAGTCAACTATTGTGGTAGCTGATCTGAGTTAAGGAGCACATGTGACATTTCTGAGGTTAGCTTGCAAACATAAAAACAATAATTATGGCCCGAAAAAAAACCTGAATATGTTCTATGTCATGTCTTATAGAGGTCCAATGATTATGGCATAAATCAAATATAATAGATTGCACAAATCAACCTTATAAAACAAAGTCCAAATAATTGGACAAATAATTGGAGTCAATGAATCATATAAAAAGTGTGCATCGTATACAACACAAAAGAAAAATAAATAGAGGTGTGCAAAATATTTTGTCATCAAATCAATTTTAAAAAATTGTGAAACCACTGTAATAATATAAGCAGCCGAGCCAAGAGGTCGAGGCTATATGAGGTTTGTTCGAGAAAAAAATTTAGCCGTAACTTTCTTTGGTAAATAACCTTTGGCCAGTTTAAGCACCAAACAGTATATTTCTTTAGGCTTATAAAACAAATGAATTTAGAAAATCAGCACATGCCAGTTGAAAGATTGTAGCAATGGAAAACTTACACTTGAAATATTAAGAAAAAAATATATGAAAATCCAACGGAAGAAAAAAACATAAAAACAACATAATTTTGACAGAAAAAAAATATTTAAAAAAGATATCCCCGCCCGTTGAAAATCACATTGTAGAAAACATAATTTATTGATAGGCTCTGATCTATGATCAAATATAAAGTATAAATATTATTGATGATAATTTATTGATAATAATTCTTGTTGAGATTACAATAGGCAAATAGTAAACATAAACTTAGTAGAAAATATAACAAATATAATTGGTGTATGACTTGTCCTGAGTTGCCCAGTAAATCTAGTGTTTCTTCGCTGTCTTTCAGTATTTCAGTATATGTGATATTCTGTATAATATCTATTATGATCAATTGAACTAATTTGGACATCCACAAGAAATCAGATTCTACGAAACGCCACTGTTAGAGGCAATCCTCTGTGAATTTGGGTACATTACAAGAAGAAAAGATATCATAACCTACTTATCGCGTGATATTTTCATGGTTGGCCAGAGCTTCCGTTTATAATAATCTTATGAAAGTCCAAGGTTTGATGAAGGAGATTTTTTGACTTGAAGTTTAAATTCTGTTTTCCTGATTTTGGTTCTTCTGAAAATCTTGATCCGGCCTCGAGGTTTGCAAAGGAGCAGATAAAACACGGTTAGCTGACCTTGACCCGATAATCGAAAGTGCTGGGTCTTCTTCGTCTCTTATTATAAAAAAGTACTAGATGGCTACAATATGACCCTGAAATTTAGCTTTAATCACATCGAATAAAGGAAATAATGTAAAATGGTTGATATGATCGAACCTCGGATTCTGAAGTTCTCAATTGTAATGCCTTTTGAACCATCTATTATATGAATTCTAATTATCTATCAAAAAGAAAGAAAAAAAAGTCTTCCAAACAAATTAGGCATAAGAATAGAGCAGATCCTCTCTACCGGTTACTGTATCAACACTTGAGACACAATATGATGTTGTCGAGTGTAATTTTTAATATACATGTTCTACAAAAATAGGAATACACTTATATTAGCTTTTTGTCCTGATATGACATATGTATCAGGTAGCATAAATTATGTCGTGATCAATAGAAGTGATGCAAATGTAGTATAGAAAAATGGGAAAGTGGAAATGTTGCATTTGGATACCACATTTAGAATTGATTTTTTAATTTAATAATGCATTATATTTTACTTAGTTATTGGTGCACATATCATTGTGCCATTTTATTTAGATGTTTTGATATATTTTTATATCATTTCAATCTTCTCCTTAGGAGATCTTTATGAATAAAAATATTGCGCTTCACATGTCTCGATTTAGTGGTGTTCATTTAGTGAAAAAAATTTATTTCATTATAATTAATTGTTGACTTTATCAATAAAACTTTTTGTATTGAAGTTAAAAAAAATTTATTTTGTCTCATAATATCCTTATTTCCATTGTTTAATAGTTTTATCTGTCCTTGAATATAGTAAAACCGAGTATTATCCTAATAAAGTATTTTTGAACTAGATGATTAATTAAATTGAGACGGAGAGTACAATATTATGAGATAAACATACATGTTGGCAGTTGACACATAGAAAATAGATTAGGAATGAAAATATATCATGTGCTAGTAAAAAATGAAATCATTTAAGGAATTTAAAAAATATATTTTTCGCTAATTAAAATATGGAAACTAATCAAAATATTATTATAATATAAAATAAGGGAGTTGTTAAAAGTTGGTCACCAAATATTTGAACGTCGATCTAAAAAAAATATTTAGACTATTATATCTTACTACTTTCTTATATAAATATTATAATATAGAAGAAATCCAGCCCCCTACTATTTTGTTGAAATTGATGAAGTTTAATGCTTACGATTTGAGCTTCGGCAACTCATAAAAATTGATTTTCGGGGGAGTAAAAATAAAATCGGCTGATAAAACAATCCAATTTGAAAGGATCATTTTAAAAAAACTCTAGATAGGTCCAATAAAAAAAACAACTAAAGTTATACGGTAAATAAATTCTGAATATGATTACTTGGCTTCTAAAACTTCTTGGAAACTAAATTCCGAATATGATTCCTTGATCTCTAATTCATAAATAATGTGCAGACAAGAAAAAGAAAATCAACGATTCTTGAGTGGGGGAGGGTGGTGAAAATGGAGAGAGAGGAAATTCTAGGAAAATTATTAGAACATATGACGGGGATGAATAAAGTATCAAAGGGGATCATTTCATACAGCAGGGGATCAAATTGGTGTCAAATTTAATACTTGGTGGGCTCGGGATCAATATTTGATCCGGACCAAAAAAATTTGACACCCACAAAGTGGGCCCCTCGATTAAAAATCAAAAAAAAAAAAAAAAAGTGTGAGCCGATTGAACATTTTTTGTCTGGGCCCTTGTGACAATGCGGGCCTCACAGCTGATGACAGCATTAGTAGCCTGATTCATCATTTTTCTGCTAATTTTAAAATATTTTTTCTTGATAATTAAGCAAAAAAAAAATTATATCACTATTTTTATTTTTTGAGCTACATAAATAGGTCCCCAGGTTTGTGCCGTTTGGACCTGAAAAAATCAAGTTTTTGATATATTTAGCAGCCATGTATGTACTTGAGTTAAGTCATGAATAATATTAGTGTTATCTTAAAAATTATAATATTAGTTATTGTATTAAAATATTATGGGTTTTTTGAAATTCAAAAAAAAAATATTTTATCAAATTTAATTAATTTTCATGTCAATTGTTGTTGTAATTATAAATTTAATGATATATATGAAATAAATAAAGAGAAGTAAGAAATATGGTGGGGTATATGTTGGAGTGATGTGGAAAGGAGAGAAATTAATTTGACGCACAGATAGCCTTTGATGTGGAGGTTAGTAAAAAGTGGGTGTTATTTGAGGAAGCGTAAGTTGATATGGCGAGAAGTGTAATTTGATTCCATTGTGCGGATAGTGTTAGGGGAGAATAATGAGGCGCACGTTTTGGCATTTCCCGTAATCATATATCCGTCGCGACAAACTTGTTTGGCGCCCATACAGAGGTGTGGGGTGTGTAATCTACCGTGCTTGGTGATAGGCGCAACGTGGCGCCCAGGTGGCCGCCTCGAGTTAGACTTCGTTAGTAAAATGGATACACAGTGTGACGATGATATAAAATAAAAAGCCGGATTTAAAGCAGGTTTAAGCGATAAAAGTAAGAAATAGTTCCATAAAAACCTATTGACATCCCATATTCGTCACGTAAAGTGACATAAAAAAAACGGGGAGTGTTCAATAATACATATAATATGTCAGCATGGGTAAACAATATTTCGAAACTTCGATAAGGCAAATAAAATAGTAGCGAGGATCCCAACCGCGCGTAGCTGGCAAGGATAGCAGCGAGCTCGAAGATTGACTCGCTTTCTGATAGCCCCTTTCGACTGAAATTTTTGAGGGTCGGCCCGAGCTAGCGTGGAAACTTATCGCTGAGTGGTGACTCCATTACCAACGAAATCAAGAAAAGTAGAACCCGCGGGAATATATATATATAAAAAACATGATTCGATTGATAAATAAAAACACTAAACGGTTTGTAGCCTTTACCTAGCAGTATTTGGCCGGGTTTATATTCATACTTGAGGCGCAATAGAAACCTTGAATCTAAATATAGTGAATCTGAGTTGAAAGTAACACGTAAGTCCAACCGGTTAAATGATATGGCAAAAAGTAACTTTCATATATACCGTATTACCGCAAACCCACGCGACAGAAGGTCCAAAAATCACTTGCTGACAAAATGCCAAAACACTAGATCCGGACGTCGACACGTACCCGCAGCAATGCCAGCATCTGAATCTGATGGCAGGCATATGCTATGACGAAAGGGTCGCGTATACCCTTGAGTATTGCTATAACGACCCGTGGAGTCACGCGTATAAAGTATACCGATGCATCCAGTAGCAATAAAGTATCCGGCTGGCCGTGTGTACCGCTCCCGATCGTCCCGTAATGGATCTCTTGTTCCCTCTACGTGCGACTTCGACTCGACCACAACACACGATTGAGACCAGCACATGAGACGCAGGCTCCATCGAAAGTTGATAGCGGTTTAGCGTGTCGCGATTAGCAACGTGGCGTCTCCATGATAATAAATCACGGTCGTGTTTACGGTCTTACATATTATAATCAAACATTTAGTCATCGCTGGTATCGTAATATGACCTCCGATCCACTAACGTGATGTCGTCTACGATAATTTAAGAAATAATAGCTACTTGGCGTATTCTGCTTGTGAAGCAAGCGTGCTACGTATATGACGTCTGATCGAGACAGCGTGCAAATGTAAGGAACCAACAGAAGGAGATAAATCCCCACACATTGCTAGTACCGCTGGCCATGAGACTAAACGCGGTGAGTCGAAAAGCGACACCGGTCAGTCCGACTCTAAAATAATATAATAAGATTACATTTTTCCATGATACTTTAAATTAAATACATTAATTATATTCGCATGTATTAGGTGTTCACACTTTTTAAATGTATCTTAGTAATTATTAGGTGAGCTATTAGTAGTTAACTATTTAAAAGGAATCTCAATCTTTATAAAAAATCGAGTAAATATCTTAATAGGTCGAATTATAATATTTTTACATCATAGGTCCAAAATGTACTATATAGTTTAATAAAAATATTTTTTATATTTTATGTATAAAAAATCTGATTTATTTCAATTAACCCCCAAAGCTAGTCATTTACTCATCAATAATTCAAAATAAATACCAGCGAACTCCAAAAATTCTAATATTTGATTTATAGTCCAACCGGCCCACCCCATTATAAAAATTTAACAATTCAGTTTCTAATTTACAATCATAAAAAATTTCACCTTTTTATTAAAATTTTCATTCTAGTTAATAAATAAATAAAATAGTAAACATTTCCCAAAAATTCCAAGATTATTATATGTTGGTTTTAATCTAGTAATAAACACACAATAAAAATATGAGTTTTATTTTAAAAAGTCAAAATTATAAATTTATTTTATTTTCTAAAAATAAAATTATAATATAAAAATTAATTAAAAATCCAAAAATAACTATTTTCGTGAATATATTCTTGAAAAAGCTCTATTATTATATCTATAATCATAAAACATCTGAATCTAAACATCTAACATAAAATCAGATCTTTAATTAATTATATAAAATTCGAAATAAATTGTTAAAATTAACAAAATTGGTCTTTCGTGAAAATGACCGCTTGTCCCAAAGACGAGGATCATAATTTAACAAATTTTTAATTATCAAATTCAAATAATTAAATCCTAATTTTTGAAATTCTCGAAACTTAAAAGATGAAACTTTAAATGCGGCCAAAAAGCGACGGGGGAAGATGAGAGGAGAAGATTGGTATATTTTTCTGGAATTTTAGAGCAAAGGATGATTATTAAAGTGGGAGAAAAAGAGAAATTTTTTTTGAGTTCTTTCAATGGAAAAAGAGGCGATGGTTTTTGTTTTTCTGTTAGGGTTTTTGGTTTTTCTTTTTGTTTTATAGTGTGGGATAATGGCCATAAAATAAAAAGTCACAGTAATAAAAGGCTTTCTTGTTTAGCTCGTTAACGGTATAATTCTTTTAAACCCATACGTAAAATTGTGATCAACTTTTTTCAGTGATTAAATTTTTACCACATAATTTAAGTTCGCTATTTGATATGATGCGTTCATGAATCCGTTTTATTATATTACATTCGAGATTACCAATTACTCGATTTTTAATTAATTAAACCGGGTCGGGTTATTTCGTAGACCAGTATCGATAACTTCCAAGGCCAAACAACTCGCATGAAAAGTAAAATCTTTCAAAAGTAAAAGCAGCGGTTCTTGTGAGTTCGATTGCCAAAAATAGCACTACGTCGAGGCGGTTGCCCGATGAAGGATGATATGATGAAAATTACGAATAAAGGTCTTGCTCGATATCGTTACGCCCGTAGTGATGCTTCCACGTCCCGAATGTATAAGCTTCGGGCTCACAGAGCTATAACGCATCCTTGGCTAGACCTTATTATCTACAGTATGTGTAAACTCTGATACTTTTCACTAGAATAAAAGCCCATTTGTAACCCGGTGTCACGGAGCAGTGCTCTGATACTAATGGGTTTATAGTAACCTTTCACGTACATTCGGCTACACACTAAATCCTCACACAAAGCTCACATGCTTAATCCTGATATCTGGAATACGCTCTTGTTTCGCCGCATCCGTCTGCGTTAAAAGCCATTATATAGTGTAAGCGCGTACAACGTTATAGCAAATTTTGCTATAAGCAGCTTTCATCTTGTAGATAATAAATGCTTGATCCCGGCGTTCCATTTGATTTTAGGCGTGTATCTTTGTTCCTTGATTGTGGTAATATCCATCTGTTGAATCGAATCATATCTTCTAGGATTCTCCGTGATCCTCTTCAGATATGGTAACAAAATCTTGTGCGAAAGATCATGTCGACTCTTGAATAGTTGCCACCATATGTCAAGGACTGTTGGTCGTGACAAGCGAAACACTTGACCCGACTCTGATCGCAGCTATGAAACTCCCCGCTTTCGGTAAGTTTTTCGTGACAAATATTTTGAGAACCTGGCGTCACGTTCGGTATATAACATGAATAAAAGCGTAAATATCCCATGAGAAGTAGAAAGCTCGTGATAATACTCGCTAATCAAACACAAACACAAAGAAGATGGATTGTTTAGGAGCAACGGCATACGACCAGTATCGATGTCGTCAATGAAAGACGGATAGCCAAGCAGGGATGCCAAAATAAAAAAACAAAGCAGCGTAGCTCGCGCGCCCCAAGCGTCCATAATTATGACACATGACAAATAGAAAAAAAAATTACTCCGTCGTAGTGTTCTCCATTCGGACATATACATTTGTCCCCGAAGCTTAGCCAAAAACGCATTAGTTAGCTGTTGAGCAATGGCAGATTAAGCGGTCATCATGGCATCTGCGTAAATCTACTTGATCGAAACTCCCACGAATCTTTTACCTCAGCGATTTAAGAGCCATGCTGTCGTGCGAATCACCCGTTCAGTACTGTCTCTGCTTGCGAAAGTATGCGTACCGTGGTGTGAGTTGTGAAAGTGCTTGCCCGATCGAGTCCAGCGAGAGGTACCATGACCCGCCAGTCCCTTCCACGTGATCTTGGATGGTAATGACTCTGGATCGGCTCCACCAGTAATAAATCGGATGTCGGAATATCATTGTGCGCTTAGAGATGTTGCGAGATCATTTCGAGATGCAGGTGAAGCCCCAGCGGCATGTGAAGTGGCGTGTTGAGTGATTTGATCAAGAGCACCTCAGTATCGAGAAAGAAGCAGGTCCCGATCGTATACGAGGCTCCCGATCTTGAAGACAGTATTATGGGTAGTAGGGATCAATTTGCAACTCTACCTTATGCGGCGTAATCTTATGGCTGACCTAGAGGCGGCGGCCCGTATGCAGCCGTAATGTCGGCGGCTCAGTGATAGCACCCACCTTGTGCTCTCCAGCCCCAGTCCTCAAATTATGCAGTGCCGCCCCGTTGGTTTCAAATGATCATTTATCAGCGGGGAGAAAAATGAGTGCGATTGCGAGGAAATGTTACACTTATGATGGTGAGGGCTTGCGGTGTCATCGATGTCCTCGGACATATTTATATGAACTCACAGACGGCTTCGGATAATAAGGGTTGGTAACCTCCTTGACCAAGCTGACTCAAAACCTCGTCGGGGAATTCGCGTGATGTTGGGTTCTGTGTCGTTTTTTACAACAATTTCTCATTTCTGAGTCGATTGGTCGCGAGCTTTCCACACGGCCATCGGCTTAGCCGGATGTGAAGACCGCGTTGGTTATGGGGACATTGGCTGCATTCTTTGGAATCGCCGATTCCCAGTCAGTTGTTGTCATTCAATCTAAAACGCCGCTTTGCACCCTCACTTACCAGCGTGACATCACTCTACATCGAGTCTCATCAGCATCATTAACTTGTGGATTTGCGTGCTCGAGCACCCGATGCGTCATCGGCGGATGTGTGTGGCAGTGGTACTGTTCGGTTGCTCTTGACAACATTCTTCAACCTCCTTCCAGGTTTTCATCGACCTCGGCGATCTACATGCGACAATGGCCTTTCGCCACTTTTCTCGCTTCTCGCACGCCTTGGCAGCATTCTACTCCCTCTTTTTGACAAATTTTGTTTAGGCTCGGAAGACCGGCCTGCTCATTTTCCTTAGTTTCCTCTTCTTGAATTTCTTTGTTTCGGAGAGAATCCATCGACATCTTCGTCAGTGTGTTAACACCTTGACCGCCCCAACAAACATGAGCCTCTTCGATTTAGGGGCTACCAACGTCATTTAACTCTTGGTATGTTAGAAGGGACATGCCACTTCACGATGTTAACATCGGATCTTTCATAGATCATCTATGACGCCGAGCTTCATTCAAAGTGTCTTTTTGACAACTGGTTAAATTGATAGTTTCGAAGCCTGGTGCTTGGTTCGGTAATAACATCGAGCGCCATCCTCAATCATTGGATCGGTACCACTTGTGGCGTTGACCGTCAGCATCTTCCAACCGCGGGTCGGTACCGTAGCATCATTAGCCATAGCGTTATGGCCCGTGGATGATCACCAGCAGCGTCGCTTCCAAAATTCATTCCTGGAAGGCGGTTGGCATCACATGCGTTGGCGGATGGCGTAACGAAAGGTCTGTCGGACCTGCCGGTTTACGACATCGCGGCATCACGAGAAAATTCGAGACTACATCTTGACAATTGGCTCCTAGGCCTTCGCCCCTTACGTCTTTGCGATTAATTTCCGGTATAGAGGCACATCCGCTCAGCGTAAATCATCTGCGTTATGAATTTCAACGCTAGGGTTATCGGTTACATGACTTTTTGTGTAATTAACCCGTAGCAGATAATTGTTGTGTATTGCGGAACCTCGCGTTATATTCTTAGTCTAATTCATCATAGAGTTGAGTACAAGCGCACTGCAGGCTAACATACTTTCGGCTTTCGGCCGTTGAAGAAAGCAGATTTTGCTTTTTCTTAAACTTGATACACTGAGTTATTTTTTCCAAAAGCGTCCATGAGAGGCGGTGCTCTTTACATCTTTTTTGTTCCGCCCGGTCGGCGTATGATATCCTACCAGATTATTAGTATCGAAAAACAAAGTCCATAGTCGGCGTACCGTTCACGTATTTGATGATTAACGGCGGTTCAAATGACTTTCTTTAGGATTTGCTTGAAGCCGTCTGAAACTCAACCCAAGAGGTAGGAAATGTCGGAATGACTTTACGTGAGATATAATAGACTCCATCGTACTCCCAGATAATTGCTTATGTCAGCTGAGCTTCCGTCGGCATCTTTACTAATTTTCACATGAGTTGCGGTTGGTATCCTCTTTTGGTGGTATTTTTTTAGTCAAATCTTGAATTCTTGGCATATTTAGTTTGAATGTGAAAATGCCATCCTTATTCCTTGATTTGAAATCCAAGAAAATAGTTCAACTCGCCTACCGTACCGTTTAGAACTCGATTCGTTTGTTGTACAAATTGTTGCCTTGGATGTTGACGTCCTCACGAAAGATTATATCGTCAACATAGATTTGTCTGACCATCAAATTCTGCACCGTAGCGATGAAATAAGGTCTTGTCGGTTCACTCCTCTTGTATATCCTTTAAATTGATAGGTCATGGTGAGTCTCGTACCACCTTCGAGGCACCGCTTGAGACCATACGGTGCTTTCTTGTTAGATCTGGCGTGTTGGGGACTTACGTCATTGGCCGAATCCTTTCATTTGTTCACGCTGGAGCTTATTCTTAATGACCCGTTGAGAACTATTGCTCTTGGCGTCCATCGTCTGATTTTAAACTTCATCGTACAAGCTATGCTAGAAGAAGGCGTATAGCCTCGAGCACGGCAGCGAGGCAAATGTTTTCTCAATCCACGCCTTTCACTTGTGAATAATATCCTGCGCCTTAATCCCAGCTTTATTCCTAGTAACGACTCCTTGTTCATCGGTTATTTTTGAAAATCCATTTGTTCTATCCACGTTATGGTCCTTTGAATTAACTTTAGCGCGAGTTCAGCAGCGTCGTTACGTTGAAATTGGATCAATTCCTCTTTGCGTGGCATTTATCGATGTTCATCTTTGAGGAGCTTCATAAAATTCTTTGGTTCAACTTTAGAAATAAAACAGATTTCGCCAAAGGGTCAACCATTCTTCATAGTCAACTGGTTCCTTTCTTCGTGTTGCAATTCCTTGATCAATCACCCCCAGCCATATTCTCCGCAGATAGTTCTTTTTGAATTCGACTGGCCGGCTGTATAGGTCGACTCTCATCACATGTGTCATTAACTTCCTTGTCTCCAACACTGCTGTCATTGTTGCGCGAACAAGTGTCTTTGACAGGTGCAACGTCTTCTGTTGCTGCGTCATGAGTTGCAGCTCCTGTGTCCAGTACCTTCACATTAGTAGACTCCATAACATGTTATTGACAAACTTTGAAAATGTCTCGTATGGACAAGTTAATATTATGTCACTGAAGTAGAAATAATTTAACACGGGGTCTAATGCTGAGATTATGTCATCATGTACATAACCAGAAGAAAACTGGTATTTATTTCCATCTACTATAGAATTATAATTTATTGTATGTATAGTATCTTCATTATGAAGTATAAGAGCAATACGTAACT